>MJUU01000883.1:34374-67757 GCA_002080025.1 Modiolus philippinarum
TATATATATATATATATATATATATGAAGTGGTCTATTTTAAGCACATATAATACATTGGATTCTGTAATTATATTTAACAGAATGCTAGATTAGATGAAATAATTATTATAAGTGTCTTAGATTAAAACTATAGACAAGTATTAAGTATAAATTCAGTCAATGTGGAAACTTGTTCATCTCCCCGGATTTGCGAACACCGAGGGATTTGGCTGTTCTTCGAATGTACAGATATTACAGACAGATTACACTGCCCACGCCATCTCTGTGGGAGACCAAATGGATGTAAAATAAAACGCACTACAAATTTATTTTATATGACACTTAAGTATATCAATTAATCGAAATTATAACATGTCTACCGTGGTCCAGTGGTTAGCGTGGCAGACTCTTAACCCTTACAACCTTGACAGAAGGGGTTCGAATCCCACTGGAATCAACAAAAATTTAATATTTAATATGAAAAGACTTAGACTTTGGATTTGGATTGATAAAAGATAGAAAAATACATCACAGGCAGACGATTCAGCCAAAATGATGAATTTCATTTTTTTTTAAACAAATTTTGTTCCAATGAAGTACCCAAAATTGCAGTTAATATATATATATATATATACAAAAGGTTGAAGAGAATAACAAGCTGGATATAAACAGGAACTTTGATATAAAGATATGTTTGATAAATACAAAGAAAGGCCACTTCTATCTCAATGGCGTATTCCAGACAGGGGAATGTGCGGAAAGACTAAATTAGTACACTCAATGACCAACAAACAGTCTAAAAGACGGCCAGAAAGAATATATTTGAAAGGCTTGAAATTTTGCTACAAAAAAGAGGCAGTACATGTGTGATACAGTATTGATTTCGACCAAAGACCAGAGCAGCTCCATGATAAATCGAGGACAGTCATGTACATTGGTCATAGAATAATTTAAATTTTTCTAGCGGAATATGTATTCCTCATAGGGCATATAAACGACAACATATATAAGTTACACATTTCAATCAATCAATGAAACAGACAATTATCGGGACCAATCTACCGTTATTATTGGCGTCTAGTGCTGTAGACTTCCATCGCATCTGTCTTATCAAATACGAGTATATAGTCGACGGTCACTAATCCAGAAACATAATTCATTACATTGTTTTATGTTTCCTTTTTCTTTAGCTTCTGAAAATTATAGAATTTTTGTTACTTTAAACTAGAGACCTATAAAGCCAAACGTGTTTGTTTTAGAATCTACGCATGACACCAAAAAGAATTAAGATAATTGGGGCACAGTGTTTTGGATATCCCATCGGAAAAAAACAATAAAGTATCGCCGATTGCAAGATGTGTGTTTATTTTATGAATGTATGCAGCCGCGGATCCAGACAGTTTGAAAAGGGGGTTCTAATAAGAATCGTAAGGAAATTTTTAGGGCATTTTCTTACTAGAACACCAGGATACTCCTTAAAAAATACATGATTGTCTAAAAAAGGGGGGTTCCAATCCCCGGACCCCCCCTTTTTGGATCCGCCAATGCAGTCAATTTGCGTTTCTAATGCACGTGTTTCTTATTGAAGCACATATTTTTCTATTTACATACAAAAATTTGGACGTAATTTCCAATTCATTTAAGGGGATACGATACAGTACCAAGGGCAGATAATAACGTCGCCGAATGTGGCATGTTGTTTTTGCGACGTCACGAATAAGAGCACGACGTCATAAATACCAGACTACGCGAATTGCGGACAGAAGCATGTACATTTAATCTAGTTGTAAATTCAAAACGCAATTGGGGACGTGGTAGCTCCAGATCCGACATACGTTTCATGTATATTCTACATAACATTAGATATATTCATTTCAAATAATAATAATTACATTCATTCTGCTTCGCATGGAAATGCACGTATTTGATTGGTTACGAGTACTTCCGATCATTTCCGTAACTGTGTTTTATCATTCAGTAAAACTACAGCATCGCGTAACTCCTTGACGACGACAAAAGTAAGCAAAGATAGCGGAGTAATCTAAACTAGGAAATGGTGCATCATCCACAAATTTCATCACGTTATCTAGCGTGAAACTTGCATTTCATTTACAAAATGTAATTATAAGTATTGAATGCAATATTTTGTAGTTTTATTGTCGTGTAAAAGGGTGGACCGTAGCACATTTTTCACATGAAGCGCTACTGCGCTTCATTCAAAATGTGCTACGGTCCACCCTTTTACACTCCAATAAAACTACAAAATATTGCATTCAATTCTTAATTATACTAAATACTTGAAAAAAAATTAGTCTTCAAAATCGTAGTTATATAAAAAAAGGATTGACTCTTTATGATCCTATGAACAAGAATACTCGTTCATAGGATCAGCCGTAGACGTAACATTGCGCGGTGTTAGAGTCATTTCATTAAATTTCGTGCATTTTTCTGCAGAAAAAATATAAAGTAATATGAATTGGATGGAAAAGGTTTTAACCATTATCAAATTGTTTAAAATATTAACAAGAAATACGCCGAAAACATTTATGGGTTTTCTTTTCTGGTCCGACAGATAAATAATTATTTTATCGAGAAAAGGTTATTTTTCTGAGGTCCGTAGGACCGAGGTAAAATAACCTTTTCGAGATTAAATAATTATGGATATTATCCGAAGTCGATTAAAGGCCATAACTGTATTATCATACTGAACTAAAAACTAAAAAAACGGTGTTTTATGATACCAATATCAAATCCATATGCAAAATGTCTAAATAAACCAAAACGAATGAATTTAGTAATGGGTGGTGAGTTAGTATTTAGTAACATTACAGGGACTTCCTCACGACTTGAAAAGCAACACATTAGTCAACTATAAAAAAAAAGAAATAAATGTAATGTTTTTTTT
Source organism: Modiolus philippinarum (assembly GCA_002080025.1). NCBI lineage: Eukaryota > Metazoa > Mollusca > Bivalvia > Mytilida > Modiolidae > Modiolus > Modiolus philippinarum. The sequence goes on from MJUU01000883.1 coordinate 37,261, forward strand.
TTTAATCGGGAGCAAGTTCCAGTGCTTCGATCCTTTCTACGGGCGTCCACAGAAAAAAATCGTTTTGGGCTTTTCCCTCAAAACTTTAACTATCGAACTCCGAGCTTTTCATCTGTAGAAAGAGCATACTGCTGTACGAATGTTAAGTACTTATTGTGTTTTTTTTTTTATCTGGGATTATCGTAATGTCCCTGTCAGCGCTGCAGCCGAACCGATTGGCAGCCATGTTTGTTTACATTTACGTTGACGACAAGGGAAATAACTGATTATTTGTTCGACGTGCTAAAGCGCGCTTTATTCAAATTAGTTATTTTTCCCGAACAGTTATTTTGCCTACGCGCACTTTCCCGAATAGTTATCTAGCCTACGCGCTATTACCTGTAGAAATACCAATATTATTTTTACCATAGTTTCTATAGTAAAGTATAATAATAAGATTTATTAATACTAAATAAAATAATTGTGAAAATATAATTCATCCATTTCAATTTTGTAACCAAATATTTAGTAGTTTTCATGGATAACATGATGTCCAATTTTTATTCGATCTAACATAAGTTTTACCTTTTGCCAAAATTCATTGTTAGAATCTAGTGTAACGAGCTAGGGAGTACAATAAAATCAAACAATAAAGGACAAATCAGACTTAAATTGAATCAAACTCTTGACCATAAACTTCAGACAATAAATATGAACAACAGGACTAAATAACCAAGACAGGAGACCTGAACAAAATAGGCAAGATNTATTTTAGCTGGTAAAAATGAAGGGATTGTCGCAAAGTCCGGTGGCGCATTATCATGGCTATTTTCAGGGCAATTTCACGGCATTTTACGATTTGAATTTTCACGGGGTGTTGTGAATATTCAACTAAAACTCCATGAAAATGGCTTCTTCATATCACAATATTTTTCCCACGCAAATAATGTAGTAATATTATTAAACAAAATATTATCAATAAGTATATAGACAAGAGTATGGCATTGGAGAGGCACTATAATTACACTGCACATGCATGATAATTATCCTATGAAGCGCATTTAACTTTAAATAAGGTCGGAATGATCTTTTTCGGGACAACGGAAAAGGTCATTTATTTCATTATTCGGGAAAAACACTTATCAGGAACTGGATTCGGTCAATTTCATTTTTCGGAATAACTGAGGTATTTGTACATTTTTTTCTCGGAAAATCGGGATTAAAGCCCATCATACCCATCCCTTTAAATTGAACCAACACCACATACAATGAATTTCGTTAAAGATGGATAGGTGAAATCAGGGACTCAATCAACTTATATAGATCTGAATACTTGAAAAGCGGCACTTGGGGAAATAATCATTTTTTGCAGTTAACACAGTCACTAGAAGGGTCTAGTATGTCTGATCTTTGTGTAATTATTAATTACAGGATAAATTCTCTGTTCTGTTTGATGTTTTTTATTTCCTGTTTAACTGTTTAATGGTATTCAGCTCTGATCCATTTTTCGCAACCCTTACATGCCAGAAACGTTGAAGTTTCCGAGCGAAATATAATGTAACGTCATTTCGCGCCAAAACCGTCAATACTCATTTGTAAAAATGACAATTTTCTCTCTGTAGCTTTAAAATAAGCACATGGACCCCCATTTTTCAAAAGGAATTTCAAAAGATTGATGTTTCACGGAGATCTCTGCGAATTGTGAAGAAAAAAAATCAGTTCACAATTTTTTTCTATGTGAGATTTTACCTACGAGAAATGGGCGTTTATTCTATAAATATTTACATAAATGTCAATTTCGAACCACAAATAATGAAATTTTGTTTTAAAATTTTTACTCACCTTCTTCAGAAATATCTCACGAAACTATAGCAAAAACCGGAAGCAATTAGCTTAATTAGTTTAAAAGTTATGACATTTTAAAAATTACTGTAAAAATCCAATCTTTGCCAAATATTTTGGAAAATGGGCAATTTTGAATCGTAATTATCTAGAAAACGAAATCATGAAGGTATATTTTTCTTTACAGATTTGGGAAGGGCATGTTCAAATTGACTTTATTTCAAAATTTCACGAAAAAATCAGTTCAGGATCTTTACTGTATCGTATCCCCTTAAACTGTTGACAAAAAGGCACAAATATAAAGGTTAAGGGATAGAGAAAGGGGAGGTTTGGATACCCATAAACCGGTTTAACCCTGCCGCGAGCTCTTGCTAGTGCCGGTAACATGGAGCAAGTCCGGCTATCCCGAGTTCATATTGTTGTCAACTTTTGTCTTTTTATTGTTTTTCTTGTGCAGTTCCCTTGTAGATTGCGGCATGTGTTTGTAATTTTTGGCGTTCCCTGTTATCTTATCTACCATAACAATAATTATCACAACCATATATTGAAATGAGCAGATGAACATATAGTCATATGAGTAATTCGTGAATTATATGAATATACACCTTAGTCGCATGGATGGGAGTATATTATCAACACAGTTCTTACAACTCAGACGTAATCTCCCCTGACATTAATGACAAGATTATTTTAACTAAAAAGTGGACTCGATATTCACATCACTTTTCACCTGATCAGATGCCCATATGCACATTCATCATTTGTAAAGTCCTATTTATGCCATGCAACGATATGAGAGAATTCTCTAGTTGTTCGCAAGCGAGAACCCTTGTTGTTTTTGTTTTTGTCGTCTGACACTCTACTTGTCACCTCTGTTCTTCACGGTATATGGACGTCTCTCAGTGACATCACCTTACCGAATGGTGCTCATATGTAACTACCGTTTGTCTTTGATTATCTTATAACAGTGTGTTAGAAATTAAGCAAAAGCATATAAATTTAATGCAAATTATCTCTCATGGCGTCATAAAATATCTAAGAGGTGTATGTTCAAGCTGTCTATCAACACGGATACTTACGGGTTCTGCCAATATTTGCGAAATTTAAGGTTAAAAAGGAACCCGAAGAGTGTATGAATAGCGAAATCGACAATTACCAAAATGCTTAATAGAAATGCAAGAAATGTCCTTTGCATGCCGGAGATAGTCCTAAGTCTTATCAATTTTGAAACATTTTTAAATGATCTATGTTTGGAATGCATGTGCTACCCTCTGGAACTAAAAATTCAACAACAGACATAGACCCTGTAGTAATAAAAAATGCAAAATAGCAGATTAATTGGATTCTTACCTTCAAATTCATTTTCAAACTTTTCCTACATTTCTATGATAACAAAATGTACAAAAAATGAATGAACAAGGAAGTCACCTTAGGGACATCATCTTTTTCTTTTACTTTTTACTTTTAAAGTGCGGTTATTATAACAAAAGCAACCGTTCGTCATAAAAAAGATTAACATAAATGCATGAATGAACAGGGGGTTAGCCCAAATAACATTGATTTTGATCGCACACTCTATTAAATGCTTTCCTCTCTCTTTTTTGAAAAAAAAAGTATTAAACAAATGAACTGTTCAAATTTCTATTTTTTATATTTAATAAAATGAAACAGTTACAACATGTCAAATATACATTATAATCAAACAGTGAAGTCGAAAAGACAAAAAACAAATCATAATACAGAAAGCAATGTAGACAAACTGTGTGGGAAAAATGACGAGCTCCGTGCAGTAGCAGTCTTCTTATATTTCTCGATAAAAAGCAGATTGTATAGAAGGCAAAACTTAATGTTCTTTTTAGTGGTAATAAAAACTCGTTGACCGGTTTCTTAATCAAGCTTAATTTCTTTTTCTTGCATTTTAAAACGTTTTTTTTTTTTAAAAAATAGTGCTCAGTGGACGTGTTTAACTAACTTGTCAATATCAAAAAAAAGAAAGAAAAAGGAAAAAGAAAGAAAGAAAGAAGAAACACCTACATGTATAAATGACGGAAATTTTCAGTAACAGGTAACTCCACAACAAAAACACAAATGAAAGACAATAGGAAAGCATCGTACTTGGTACGACACCAGACAAAGCCAAGCTTTTGAAATGAGTCTAATAAAGCGACCAAAGCGCCGTAACTCCACAACTTATGCAAAAGATTCCGATCAGAAGATTTTTATCTCCAAAATGACTTGATAATCCTAACATTTTTTTCTGTAAAGGTTTTGAGTTTTAACTATGCTTTATTTTTTGGCCGTGTCTAATACAAAAACTTCCATTGATTTTTTCAAGTAGTTTTTTAATCAGAAGATTTTCAAATCAGCAAAAAGACCGTTAATCCAAAACGGGTCACGATGCTTTGAACCTACCAACACTGAATTTAGTTTTGGAATTGGGTTTGGTAAATTGAATAGTTTGTGAGTAAGTTTGCCATTATCACATCGACCTCAGAGAGTATCGGAGAAAATACTGATGTCTGCATATGACAGTCGAGCCTATGTGCTGTCGGATTAAAAACTGTCGGATAAATGGGCTGTCGGAAATAAATCTGATGAACGAACGGGCTGTCGTTATAAAAATTGTCAGTCTAATGGGCTATCGGAATAATTAATGCCAGAGCAATTGGATGTCGCCGATTTGGGACAGTCAGTCTTTGTCGTAAACAGTCGTATTCTAAATTTGGAAAAGAATGTACAATTTTAAAATTTCTAACTAAATTGAGCCTAATTTGCTTCGTAAAAATGTATGTTTTCCATAAAGTCTCATTTACTTTAGCAAGCTCAAAACATTTAAAATTCAATATAAAAAAGAGGGATAACATGATACGTTTCCAATGGCTGAAAATTATAATCAGATGCCACAATCTGCAAGGGAAAAACACATGAAAAATACAGATAAGAAAAAAGGCAAACGTAAACAACGATAGGAACTCGGGACAGCCAGACTTGCTATCGGCACGAGCAAAAACCAGCAGTAGGGTTAAACCGGTTTATGTGTACCTAAACATCCCCTTTATCTGTGTCGTTTTCCGTTTTTACGATAAAAAGATACGAATAAAAGCCAATACAGGTACATTACGTACTCCGTGACCATAATCTAGGCAGAAGAGAAAAAGACAATCGGTAATTTTGAAAGATGGGCCAAATTTGCTCGCCGCTAATCTGTCGGATAGCTAAAGCTAGAGCCTAGTCTGCTGGAAGACGGAAAAATCCAACTTAAAACTTCCCGAAGGGTTTGGTCAAGAATCATCATAAATTTCAGAAGACACCGGCAGTATCAGTGAGAGGCAAGTTTGTGTGTAAAATTTCCAGGTCACTAGATCTCAAAGCTAATTTAACGGATGCAAGCAGAATATCTAGTCGATATCTCCTATTACGTAAAGAATGTAAGCTACGTCCCAGCTCTTCTGGATTTTTAATCAGTTTCTAGCATTTTAACCACATTGCAGTACAACCTAGGAATGTCGTCATCAGGAAAAGGGACATTAGTAATACTGAAATCAAAATCATCCCTTTAATCATATATCTTGGTTTTCTACATAACCTTAAAACTGGGGATTGTCAATAGTAAGAATATCGTCAATATACCTGCTATTATCATTTAAAATAGAAATAAGTTTATTACTGTTTTGTATGGTTCCGTTTTGAGGTGTTTTCATGAAGTCTCGTTCGTAACAGAACAGAAAAAGATCTGCATTTACAGGTGCACAATTTGTACCCATTGGAATACCTATGATATGTTGATAAATGTTTTGCCAAATCGAACAAAAATGTTGTCCACCAAAATATTGAGTGCATTTATCATATCATTACATGTCTAGAACAATGATTATTGCACTACTACATGTAGGTAATATTAGAGAAGAATCCTTGTTTTTTTGTTAGAACAATTTAAAATACAATTGAGTAAGTAATCCAAATTTGGATTTAAAGTGTAGAAAAAACATAACTGCCGATGGATGAGACTGGTCGTTGAATTTATTGTAGTTTATCTAAAGTTTCTATAGAACTTTTCACACTCCAAAAGTAATTTACACCAGAGTTTTGTTAAGTTTTTCACAGTATTTAATAACCAACTCCTATATACAGGTAAGTGAACTGGAGTTTTGTAATAGTTATCACACAAGGACGCGGTGTATCTGTATAAGATGATCCCGACGGCCGGAGGCCGGAGGGGTGAGATTATACAGACACACCAAGTCCGAGTGTGATAACTATTTTATCTCCCAGCTTATATAAAAAGAGACCCAGATAATATATAAATAGAAGGAACATCGATATATATTCTTAAAAAAATATATCCATGCTTATAATGCCATAAAATAAATATTTCAAAGTATGATAATAATATATATCCTGATTATGTCCCACAAGGATTCTTGATATACGATTTTTTTCCACCCGGTAACTGCAACGAGTTCCTTGTCTAGTAGGTAATGTAGAAATCTAGTAAATGTAAGGACCCTGGTTCGAATTCCAGTATGGACTATGTTATTTTTCAACGTTTTGAAATCTTGATACTAAGTTCAAAGAATTAAACAGTTATCAAAGTTTGGCCTTGACCAGAAAACAAAATAATAAGTAAAAAATTCTTTGTTCTAACTAGGGTGAGATTGCTGGGTTGATCCGACTCAGATCACCCCTGCTAGAACAAAAGAGCTGAGATTTAATTATGTATCATGTGCGTTTTTGTCACATGTACATTCACTCCATATCCTTTCATATTTTTCTAGTTAAATGCATGGATAAATTGGTAATAGAACACCTGCTAGATGCCGAATTAAAACATGATTGTGACGGACGTAATCTTGGTTCTTTTCATACAATAAACTGTCCAATAAGTTGATACAACTGTCCATTATTAAAATAATGGGCGGTTTTCTTCATGTACATGTATCACCCATTAGTGGGGGTAGGGGTGGGTGGTCATTTCGTGATTTAGGAGGTGTTAAAGGTTTACTTAAAGTCGAAGATCCTAATAATTGACCATGAAGTAATAAGAATATCGTTTCGTGTAATTAAATAACTCCAAATCCTAGATTTTTCACTTGAAACAACCGATTTCAAGAATTGCAATAAACAAAAAATCTTGTCATTTATTAAAATTATAAATAATTCGACAACCACATCAAAATGACAGACGCAAGTAATGGCATGCCCTTCGAATTTAAACACTTTTACAGTGAATAAATCCTCGATCTTTCGTGTTTATTTATTATATCTTTATCTAATTGATTTCAAATCGAAAATATGAATATGAATATTCACAAATTTAATCCAACATTAGAATAAATCCAACACAAACTACATAGAATACTTTAGAACTCTTATTTCACATACACTTCCACATGAAGATTATGTTTGCCTGGAGACGGCGGAAAATACAATTTTTTGCTTATTGGTGGTTAAAATTCAGTATTTAAGTTAATTGTTGAACGAATCTTCTTTTACCGATTGTCGTTTGTACACTTACAAGACCATAAAGCAATAATCCAAATAAGACTGGTTCATTCATGTCAAAAAATCAACTGACATTTTCCGTTCTTCGGCATCTTTCAATTTTATCGTCCGAAATATCAGAGAAAAAATCAACTCTTTACATTGAAATCTGGAACAAATTTTTCTTTTTCCTTCTTAAGGATGTTACTAAGAATGTCATCAGTTTAGGTGAATAAGAGTGTGCAATAAAAATAGAATGAGTAAGAATTATTCCTTCGACGCCTGTATCGGACCCCTCTTGCGACAATAATGACTAAAACCAGTTCTGATCTACCCTTTTAACAGGGACAAGATACTTCCTTATATGGAAAGCGCGTGATATAAATACCCATAGCTGACCATTATTAAAACAAAAGAACTTGTTTTGAAGTTAGCCTATTTTTCTACACACATCATTTTCTGGATCAATGGGCTTGCACTAAACGGTCTGTTATTTGAACAATGAAAATAATGTTTTAAGTACGAGAAATACCTCAAACTGTCCATTATGTGAGAAAAAGAAATGATCTCGGCCTTGCGGGTCTCGATCAGTTCTTTATCTCACATAATGGACAGTTATCGTCTTTTCTTCTTTATATGAAACGATGTTTGAAGGGCTTTTGTGCAGCTTAGGAACCTAGTACATAATAGGAAAGTTGTTATCTTTAGGCGTAACTTTAGGCATTTCTGTATCCTTATAATTTAGTTTAACGCTTTTCCGTCCCAATTGGTACGTTTGAAAGTGTTTGGCTTGTCCAGTTCGCTTTGTTGGACATCGATGTAGTATTTCTTCCAGACAAAAGCAAGTCTGTTAGAAGCCTTGTCAACAGGTACAAACACATTTTTACTAAGACTCTTCGTTCAATGTAGACTTAATTCTATTTATAGATATGCCGCTTAGAACGTGACTCAACATAATTATCTTTATAAAAAAATATTCTGTTGGTGACCCTGGTAATAGTTTTATCTTAAAAAAATTTAGAGCATGTTTGTCTGCACTTTTCGTTTGCACCATTTTTTTACAAAATTAGTTTCTGTGTCCTTAATTATATCAAAACATGCCTGCCAGTTTATTTTTGAAGGTGGATGATATTTAGGCCCTTTTCTAAAGGATCGTCGAACTTCTTTATCTACAATGATATTAAGATTCCCCGTTGATATATGTTCGCCAGGGTCATAGCTATATGGCGACGTGGAACAGATGCTAGGGTAGTTTTTCTCGAAATCAGCATCGCAGTTTATAAAAGGGTAATTGAAAAAAAAACTTCTAGTAGGTTTTTATCAGAAAAGGAAATGACAGGTATGTCCTGGTTGTCATAATGGATGATTAGACATAATTAATGACAGATTACAAACTTTTCTTTCGCAAGTTCATTGAGGGCAGAAATGGCTAACGCTGAGGCTGATAGAATTACAAGGATGTCATGCCGCTGGAATGACACAAGTTGGACAACAATTACTTCAAAATATGAAGAACCCAGAATGATGCAACCACATTTTTTGAAGTATTCGAAGAGCACAGACATTTTGAAAATTATTATACATTACAACAACTTTCTAGAATTTCTACACTTTGTTATTTTGTGAGTTTCCATTATAGTCATACAGAAAAAATGACTTGTGGAGTTTTCTTCAAGATTATGTATAAATTTCGTCCTGTGTCACAGTAAAGGCATTATAATATAAAAAAACAGACACCTGCCATTCAAAGTGTATTGGTTAAATTGAGAAATCGCTGAGCAATCTTTTTGATTCTAAGTAAGGTGACGACCATTTGATTTTCAGGGGTGGGGGCTTGGGTGATTTTGCCTGGAAAGTTATCTATTTTCATGAAAATCTTAAACAAATTATTTATTTCCACCATACGACACATACAATTATTTTATTTGCATTTTCAATAAAAAAAAAGTATTCTTAAAATCAAAATTAAATTAGTTATTTTCATGGCAAGTAGGGTTAGAATATCTATTTTTCACTGACAACAAGATCAAATTATTTATTGACAAAGTCGCCCAAGCAACCCCCCCCCCGAAAACCAAATGGTCGGCCCTAAGAGTAAATTCTTAAAGACAAGGATATCCAGATTCAGGATGTAAGAATGGATAATTAAGCAAAAGTAAACCATGTTAATCTCCACCCGAGTTACATTCGGATAAGAAATACACTATCATTCTAAGTGGAAACAACTGATATAAGATCATGGTTTCAACAGTGGTGGAAGAATATTATATAAACAGTAGAGTAAAAATGTATATTGATGCTTGCAAATCGTTAAACTGAGTGCAGATGCTGATCAATAATAAAATATTTTAGTCGGAGAAAAGCAAAACATGGAAATTGACTTCTTAAGCGACACAAGTCATCAACTTTTCAAATTCTTGTGTTGCCTGGTTTCTTTCACATAAATTGTATGTTTACGCTATCATGAATGTACTTTTTTGCATTATTTACGTTATTATTGATAAAATTGGTGCAGTTGATATGTATTATTCAGCGATCTGCAAACATGTCTGAAACATCAACATATATACATTTGTAATGTGACATGTTTGCACATTTCCATATTAAATAGTTAGAAGCTTCTCAGTACTCTGTAAATATGTTGATATGGAATAATCTTCATGTTTGTTTTGGATAAGGTTTGTTTCAGTCGCATGAAACAATAGCCTTAAACTAACTACATGTATAATATTATAATTAAATAGATCTATTACTTCTTAATCCATTTTATACTTTTGTTATAGGCCTTGCTGTCTTGATAATCATAATCATATAAAAAGGGAACTGCATATTATGAGTTTCAGAAATGCAATTTTCAAAACATACATGTGCAAAATTTATGAAAGTTATATTACACCTTTATGATAATTTACATGATTTACATCATCTCCCTGAACCCACTGAAACCATTTAACTATACAGGAGTGTTGTGTAGAATGTCCCTTACAAAGACTGCTCATTCGTTCCGATTCAACAAGAAAACATGGCCGCTAGCGCAGATCTTAGGTTAAAGTCTGACCCTATGAAAAATCATCATAATTTCTAATCTGCTTTAAAACTTGTGAAGCAAATTTTACCTGCGGTACAGCAATGAAGGGCTTTTACAAAGACTGCCCGTTTCGTTCGGAATCTGTCAGTCGGAACATAGTTTTACATTGTATGGCCTTTAGGTAAATCATTTTCAATCCTGTAGTCTGACACCCCTAAAGCGAATTCAGCCAAACTTTACAAAAGTGTTGTAAGGAAGGTGCTTTACAATAGTTGTACATTCTGTTTGGGTCCGATAAAAAGCATGGCCGCAAGCGCGGAACAAAATTAAACATTACATCCTATGCGAAAAATTTCATTTTCATCATCTGTTCAGAAATTATAGAAGCCAATTTAAATAAACTGTACTGGAGCGATTTAGGGAAGGTTGATACACTTATTGCTCATTTCATTTCGATTCGACAAAAACGTAACCGCTAAAAAGTATTGTTGCCAATTTTCCAAGACAGAGATGCATAACCCATCCTACGTCAGATGTAAGTGATAATCCGACGCAGGAAGAGTTGTGTACCTCTGTTTCGGAATTTTTTTTTACAACTGCCACAACAGAGATTCGCGTCAGCCTGGATTTTACATTACCGATTTTGACTTCATCCAAGATGGACTTACTGGCAGTGCGACGAGTGCTGTTAACAGAACCAGACATGCTTTTTGGTCCAATGACCTGAAGATTTTACAGGTACACAAATGTATAATGGCATCTCATTGATACTACCGATGTCTACTGAAATCCATGACGAATATTTAACAAGTCCTTCGGGAAGTTTTGAGTTTGATTTTTCTTCCGTAGTGGTACAGTGTTTTACCAGCAGACTAAGCTCCTTGAGCTAGCCGGCAGTTTAGCGGAGAGCACTCTTTGGTCAATCTTTGTAGATGTCCTTGGTACTGGATTTAGCATCCTATTTCCAAATTTTTCATTTACTACTTTTGGATTATGGCTTTCCATATTATTTGATTCTAATGCTGTTGATGAGAGGTTACTCCTTGAAAAACGTGTACAGCAGAAAGAAATTTACCGTTTTTATGCCACTTGGTTTTTTTTGTATTTCTAAATTACGCTTTGTCTAACTTTCACATTCATATTGAGGTTTTGGAGTTAGTAGTCCACCTGTATTTGGTTGTTCGTACGTTTATTATACTATAGGAAAACAGGATAGAGAAAAGGGGACGTTTTGGTACCCATTAACCGATTTAACTCTAGCTCTTGCTCTTATCGGTACCAAATTTGGCTATCCCGAGTTCCTATCGTTGTCTACGTTTGTCATTTAAGTTTTTAAGTTTAAATGTGTTTTTATTTCCATGTTTTTGTGGCTATCATGTGTAATTGTTTCCCTGTGTTTTCGTTTTAGCCATGTTTCTGTGGCTATCATGTGTAATTGTTTCCCTGTGTTTTCGTTTTAGCCATGTTTCTTTGCTTTGATTTTTCGTAATCGCCAATCCTTTGTTCCTTTGATATTCTACCGCTGTACAACATTGGGTTTAAGACACCTCTTGATGTTCTCCAGACGCAGAAAAGGGAAAAACAGAGTTATTAAAGCAAACAATTTGATGGAGTTGGAGTCAATATGTGCTTTTAACAATGGAAATAATTTTATAAACTACGAGTTTAATAGAAAAAACAGTTTTCAAAAAATAATTGGTCGCTTTCTATGGCAAGTAATGTGTTGCAAAATTCTATACATAGTAACTTTAAATTCCTTATTTTCTATTAAAATGGATTCAATTTCTCATTAAAATGTAAGATTTTTCTATTATGATGCAACTTTTTAACATTTAGATTAAAGAAATTCTATTAATATGGATGAATTTTTTTATTAATATGGAAGATTTTTTTATTAATATGGAAGAATTTTTTATTAAGATGTAAGATTTTTTTATTGATATGAAAGACCTTTTCATTAATATGGAAGGTTATTGTTATTGAAATGGAAGCCTTTTTGATTAATATGTAAGGCTTTTATATTGATATGGAAGATTTTTCATTCATATTTCATTCCATCGGAACGCCCCCTGGAGGGAAGCGATGATCGATATATTGTTGTAATTTACTGATAAAATCATACTTTTAGGTATAGGTACTTGATATTTGGTATATAACTTCCTTTCGATAAGGGGTTTAATCTTTGGTGCGGAGGAGAAGGATGCTATGACCTTGACCTTGGCCCTACGCTAATGTATGAAAAACTTAAACTTTGGCTACTAGAATCACAATTTTAGGGATAGGTGCTTGATACTTGGTATGTGACTTCCTTATGACGAGAGCTATCTGTGGTACGGAGGATAATGATGCTATGACCTTGACCTTGGCATGAATACAAAGGTATAACCAAGATTTTCATCATACATGTAGTGGAATTCACATCGAAGGAGACTATTGGAGTACCCTGGCGTCCGCACCCACATTTAAGTTCACGTCTGAGTTCATATCTAAGCAACCATACTGGTAGGATTATCAAACCTTGCACATGTATGGTAGGTTTGCATCCAGGCAAAAGTAGGTCACTAACCTGTATTATCTGCTTGAACAACCTACATTCAAGTTCACATCTAAGTGTAAGCGTTGTCTAAAGTTTTAGAAAAGAGGTGCCAGAATAAAACAAGACTGAGTTGTCAGAGAAGACAACTTAGCTCGCCGGGTCAAAATATCTGAGACCAATGTCAAGGTCAAGGTCACAGCATCCTTATCGTCTGTACCACAGAAAGCTCTTATCATAAGGAAGTCACATACCTAGTATCAAGTACCTATACCTAAAAGTATGACTTTAGCAGTAAATTACAACAATATATCGATCATCGCTTCCCTCCAGGGGGCGTTCCGATGGAATGAAATATGAATGAAAAATCTTCCATATCAATATAAAAGCCTTACATATTAATCAAAAAGGCTTCCATTTCAATAACAATAACCTTCCATATTAATGAAAAGGTCTTTCATATCAATAAAAAAATCTTACATCTTAATAAAAAATTCTTCCATATTAATAAAAAAAATCTTCCATATTAATAAAAAAAATTCATCCATACTAATAAAAAAATCTTCCATATTAATGAAAAATCTTCCATATTAACCAAAAAATCTTCCATGTTAATAAGAAAATCTTCCATATTAATAAGAAAATCTTCCATATTAATAAAAAATCTTCCATATTAATAAGAAAATCTTCCATTTTAATAAGAAAATCTTCCATATTAATAGAATTTCTTCAATCTAAATGTTAAAAAGTTGCATCATAATAGAAAAATCTTACATTTTAATGAGAAATTGAATCCATTTTAATAGAAAATAAGGAATTTAAAGTTACTATGTATAGAATTTTGCAACACATTACTTGCCATAGCTTTCGATGTTCTTTGATGTAAGTGGTCAGTTTTGTTTGTTGTGTATAATTTCCCACCTTCATATTATGTGTTTAACACTGTTTTCTTTTAATATATAAAATTAACAAAACAATTACTGGGCCTACATTACTATTAAATAAGGTATCAGTATGGTATGAGAGTGCCGCAGTAAAAGGCTAAAGTGTTTGTAAATGTTATATTTTTATTTTGACAGGGTTACTTCTTAATCTGAAGGTGTAAGTGGGAGGACATTTCTTAATTTCAATTTTTATTTCAATTAGCCATATAAACACTAAAAAATGTAATCACCCTAAGTATATCACTGCTAGGTACTTTTTAGGTCAATTTAGAACGGGGTTTGAGCCACTGTTGGTAGACAAGGTTTCCCCTGGGATATTCACTAGTCCAGTAGTCGAACTTGTCTGACATACAAATTTTAACTTACGTTTTAAAGAAATTTACTTTTTTATCGAAATTCTAATACCTTAAATAACAAAATACCGAAGTTACTGTTAGTTTATTTTCTGCATATGCGCATTTCGACAACTAATGTCTCATCAGTGCAGATCAACCAAAACATCTGGAAGTCCATTATCCGAAAAACATTTTAAAGCTGATAGAGAACAAATAACCAAAAGGATCTAAATAGAAAAGCCTAAATTCAACTAAGGACAGAGCTATGCATGAAGGAGATGCTCCTTAGTTTTAAAAAAAAATTTGCAAAATTTAGATGTTGCAAATTTGAATATAATCGGTTTACGGGTCAGCACCGAAATACCCTCGGGGACTTACAGTCCACCAGCAGAGGCATCGGCCTAGTGGTAATAAATAACAAAATACCCAAGTAACTGTTAATTTATTTTCTGCATATGCGCATTTCGACAACTTATGTCTCATCAGTGCAGATCAAACCAAAACATCTGGAAGTCCATTATCCGAAAAAAAAACATTTTAAAGCTGATAGAGAACAAATAACCAAAAGGATCTAAATAGAAAAACCAAAATTCAGCTAAGCACAGAGCTATGCATGAGAGAGATACTCCTAAGTTTTAAACAAAATTTTGCAAATACTAATATAATAGTAAGTGAAATCGTAAACACACCAAGGTTGGGGTAAGTCAAAATCAGAAAAAAAATAATAAAACAACATGGGTTATTGGATGTGGTTTGTTCACTTTTTTACCTTTCCAGTGCCATTTAGGGCTTACTATATGGTGTGAGGTTCCTCATTGTGTTGAAGACCATATGGTGACCCCTAGATGTTTTGTTTTTGGTCGTTTTAACCTGGATATGGGATGTTGTCTCCTTGACATTTACCCCATTTTCTTTCTTTTTTATATCTGAATAGAAAAGGTAAAATGCCCAAATGCCCAATATTTCGACATATATTTGATGTCTATGTCAAGGGAATGTTAAGAGTATGAAAATGCTTTTAGACACGCAAGGTGAAATATGAGGACTAAACACAGCTGAGATTAGTGTCATGAAACCGATCTTGAACACTTTCAGAAATAAATTACCGGACCAAGAAAGGAAGCGATGCTAGGAAGTAATGGGGAAATTAGTGGTGAGGACAACAATGAAAAAGACGCAAAACTGCCGACGTGTGAATGGAATGGAATGAACGGATCAAAATAGTGAAAAATTTGATAATAAATACAAAATTTAATAATATGACAAACTGCTGTGAGACTATACATTACTGATAAGACAGTTCCTAGATGTTAAAGCCTCGAGCTCTGAAAGTTCTAAGAAAATGGATAGTTTTCAGTTCAATTTCTTTTCTGTGTTTTATCGCACCGTCGGTTTGCATAAAAACAGTCATCCGCATATCCGAGATTCTGTGATTATCGGGTCGGAATTGATTGCCGACTGTGTAGTCACCGTTGTTTCTAACAGAGCCCAAACGGTCGCCCAGTTACATCTGGGACTATTATTGGATTTTCTTGTTCCCCTGTAGTCAGCTTTATACATGCTTCTCCATCGATTTTAACGAGCTACTGACTAAATGTTGCCTCAAAATTTTACCTTTTCGGAAGGCTGAAATCAGCTTGGATCTAAAGATCTCAGCAATTTCTGTGTCAAGACGGACAATAGCCTTGAAATTTTTTCAGGAGGACGTTCCGGGTGACAATATTGTGCGGATGGTAGTCAAGGACCAGAGAAACACGATCATCATTTGTTTTGTTGACTTTAGGCCTCAGTGCATTAGTCCTGTTTTGTTTAGAGACTGAGTCCAGAGTTCTGTCAAAAACATGTCTTGGGTACTGTCATTTTCAGAAGTGTAGGTTTTCTCACATTAGACCCTGAAATCAGTATCATTACTGCAAAGGCGACTAAGTCTCAGAAATTAAGACTATAACTAAAATTTACGATGAAAGGGATGATTTTGATTTCAGTATTACTAATTTCCCCTTTCCTGACGGTGACGTTCCTCTAGCTTCATCCTATGGGGTTTATATATTTCAATTTGGTACGATTCCCACGCATCTGTTCTAACCTTGATGCAACATTATCATTATATTCAAACTTTTACAGCAAGGTTACAGATTTCATAAATTGTTATATAATTTTAAAAAGTTTTATTGAAATTATGAACATCTGATATCAAAATATGGTGCACTCGCAAACAGCTTATTACAAGGGGCATTTCTCATCCTCGTTTTTACGGAATTATAGATAGATAATACCAGAGGCTGATATAAATCAAGAAAACTGTGATATAACTTGCATTCTTTACGTAATAGTGGATATCGACAGGATATTCTGCATGTATCCGTTAAATTGACTATGGTGTTCAGTGACCTGGTTTCAAATGCATACTGATCTCTCACTGATACTGTAAACGTCTACTGAAGTACATGATTCTTTATCAAACCCTTCCGGAAGTTTTGAATTTAGTTTTTTCCGTATCGTGGCAGTGTTTTTCCAGCAGACTATACTACTTGAGTTAGCCGGCAGTTTAGCGGCGAGCACTCCTTGACCCATCTTTCAAAATAACGTTTTTTTTTTCCTTTTATTTTTCAAGGTTATGGTCATTGAGTTAGTAATCTACGTGTATTTGGATTTGGGAAACGGGACATAGTAAGGGGAGGTCTGGGTACCCATGCATAAACCGGTTTAACCCTATCGCTTGCTTTTGCTAGTGGCGGTACAAAGTCCGACTGTCCCGAGTTGCTATCCATTCCTAATTAAGTAAAAAGTATAACAAGAAATACCAACAGCGGCTGAAAAATACAATTACATGGCACAATCTACCAAGAAACTGCTCAAAAAGAACAAATTAAAAACAAAATACAAAAGTAAACTAGATTTGCAATTGCAAGCAAAAGCTGATGTCACCACCTATTTGTAGCGTCAAAATCTACCTAAGAATCAATTTTCGTTGAAATCGGTCAAAGTTGAAATTTTTAACGTATTTTGGATGCCATCTTGGAAATCTCGGCCTTTTTTTTTTCACATGTTTGAGATTTAATGTATTTCATGGAAATCTCACAAATTCAAAACGCTGACGTAACTTGGCAGCCATTTGAATGTTTTTTTTTTGTTTTTGTTTTTGTTTTTTTTTTTGGTGGAGGTACAACTTCATAAGGTGATCCAACTTTGTAGATAATTCGAATGAATTCTGTCAAGGCATCTCTGAGAACGAAGCGGGACAAAAATCATTGGAAGAAAGAAAGCGGAATAATAATAACTAGCGGTACTGTGGCCTGGAGGGCCACAAAATGATACCCCCGCTCCTCATGGGAGTAGAAGATCCCCAATATAATTTGTCACAAAAATAGTTATAATTGCACAATTCCAAGTAAACAGGAAGTAGATGGTCGGCAATCCTGAAATCGCTACTTGCAATAAAAGACATCATTCTAGACTTGCATACAAAATTTCAAGTTGCAGTGATGAGTAGTTACTTAAAAAACTGTAAGAAAATTTTCTACGATTGACAAAAGAACTTGAAATTTAATAAGTCGGTAAACAAGAAGTAAATGACGGGCAATTCTGAAATTGCTACTTGCGGTAAAGGACATCATTCTAAACTTGCATACAAATTTCAAGTTGCAGTGATGAGTAGTTACTGAGGAAACTCTTACGAACATTTTTATGATTGACAAAAGATCTCGAAAATTAACTAAGTCGGTAAACAGGAAGTAGATGTCCGGCAACCCTGAAGTCGTAACTTGCAGTACATAACATCATTCTTAACTTGCATACAAAATTTCAAGATGCAGTGATGAGTAGTTACTGAGAAAACTGTTACCAAAATTTTCTACGATTGACAAAAGATCTTCAAATTTACAAAGTCGGTAAACATGAAGTGCAATGTAAATGTCAGGCAATCCTGAAATTGCTAATTGTTGTTAAGGACATCATTCTAAACTTGCATACAAAATTTCAAGTTACAGTGATGAGTAGTTACTGAGAAAACTGTTACGAAAAATTATTTGCTATCACAGACAGACAGAAGGACAGATAGACAGACATTCGGGCAGACGGACATCGTGATTCCTGTATACCCCCCTGAACTTCGTTCGTGGGGGGTAAAATAATAATAATACTAATAATAATAGAGAAACAGACAAAAAACAATACGCGTCCCGACTACGTCGGGGGCGACATAATAATGGCATTTTTTTCAGGACACAGGATGGCAAGAATTGTAGTTGAGGTAACGGTGAGCATCAGTGGGTTTTATAAAGTACGGATGTACTGATGTCATTGTCTTGATTTTTGCAAGTTATATCAAGAAAAGAAAGTTCCGAATCACTGATGATAAAGGCATATTTGATAGCGGGATGATAGGAGGATAAGAAATCAACAAATGATTTCAATTCTTGTTTCGAATCTGAAGACGCCTCAAAAACGTAATCAAAATACCGCTTGTAAAGGTCCCTGAGAACACTCTTCCCTCGAGATATACCCATCTTAATTCCAATAGCAACCCCTCCAGTCTGGGAAACGAAATCTCCGTTAAACTGTAAAGCGTTGAGATTTAGGACTAGCTCTGTTAGTTTCAATATGATGTCAGTACTGAATTAACAATGAAGGGATATGGAGTAAATATAAATGAGACAAAGTATCTACAAATACATGGTAAAACTAAGCAATGGAAAACGCTTTTATTGTTGTTCTTCATTTTTGAAGTTACCATGAGGCCTTCAACAATGAGCTTTACTCATATCTCATAGCAAGTTCAATACGCCCCCAGCACCAGTTTAAGTGAAATCCATTGTCGAACAACACTACATCCATGTTTTTTTTTTACCATTTGATCCATGGATGCAGGATCGTCAAAAAACATAAACTTGAGGCAAAGTGTTCTTACAATCAAAGTATGGATAAGGCCTCTTGCTGAGAAAAAAAATTACTGCTAAAATCCCCATGATTGGAAATGCTGGTATAAAGAATAGTAATATCCATAGTGACGAGTGTTTCTATCAAAGTGATATCATTCAAATTACTCAGAGCAGGACTAGTATCTTTTGATAAAAGAGGGCAAATTTTCCACTATAGGCATAAAAATGTCATGCAAGAAGCTTGAAATATGCACTGTTGGGCAATTACAGGAAACGAAAACGATAAGTCTTCCTGGGTTTGCAGATTTATGAATTTTGGGTAACATATAAAATCGAGAAGCAAGAGGTTGAAAAACAATCAGGTTTTCAGCTTCCTCTGGTAAAATTTCATGGGTTCCAAGAAGACAAAGACAAAAGTTTCTTTCTTCTGGCGTCTCCTTCTAAGAGCCTTTCTTTTTTTGCAAATAACTTCGTAAGAGCCTTTCTTTTTTTGCAAATAACTTCGTAAGAGCCTTTCTTTTTTTGCAAATAACTTCGACAATTTGGGGAAATATCAAAACAGACGTTATTGTTTTGGACTGGTCCGTATGTCCTTCTGTTATATCTAAGAGGGTACATCACTCCTAATACAGTTTTTAAGCTAATACAGTTTGGATACCTAATATGGTTTAGGTACCCATAAACCGGTTTGACCCTACCGCTAACTATTGCTAGTGGCGGTACCAAGTCAGGATTTCCCGAGTTCCTATCGTTGTCTACCTTTGTCTTTTGTCGTTTTTCTTGTGCAGTTCGCTAGTAGATTGTGGCATGTGATTGTAATTTTCGACCATTGTAAGTGTTTCCTGTTACCCTTGCTATATTAATTTAAGATATGAAGTTTTTTATTTTGTAGATTGATTGTGCATATATTAAAGATGGGCATGCTACTTGGATTTTGCTTTTTTATCTTATTTGACAAAAATACACGTTGATGAACTTTGTCATTTTTATGCACAATATTGCTTATAGGGTACTTTAGTTGTCCAGATAACTCCTCCTACAGTTTTAAAGATAGGAATATTTTATGAAAGGATATGAAGTAAATGAACATGAGACCATAACACATATGTTAACTCCAACGTATTTAATTTTAATGAGATTATGGCCATTTCGAAAATTTATTCCCCATCAGCAGCATTAGAACCCAAAGTTTTTATCTTTTAATTTTGAATTTAATTGTGTAAATATCAAAGATATGCATATTACTTTGATTTTGATTTGTGAAAAAAAAATTCAGAAAAATATCCATTGTTGAAATTTGTCATCTTATTGCATAAGATTGTTTATAGGGTATATCATTTGTCTGGATAATTCGTCATAAGTTTTAAAGACGGGAACGTTTTTATTATACCTACACACCAAAGTTTTGGATTAGGCAATTTTTCTGGATATCTCGTCGTACAGTTTTCTATGAAAGTTTTTATTTCTAAGGATGATTGTGTACATGACAGAGATGTTGATTTTGTTTTGCAATTGGCGTTTTTATTGTGTGTGTGTGTGTGTTTTTTTTTTCGCCTTTCACCTTTTTTTTTTATTTTTGCCTTTAATTTCTTTTTTCTTTTTTTTTTGGTCTTTTTTCGGGGGGTGTTTTGTTATGTTTTGTTTTTTTCTTTTTGGCCTTTCACGTACTTTCTAACTTTTAAATATTCATTTGTATCGACAAGTTGAAGAGCCATTATTTGCGTGCTGTCAATACGACAAACTGATAAGATTCTGTGTTTTTACAGTTATTTAACAATGATGAGTACATTGAGAACGACTTTCGGTCTATTTTTTCATGTTTTAATTTTGGGAGTTTTTAGTGGTAAGTTTGCATTACTTTTTTACTGGACATACTTTCCTAAAAAATTAAAAATGCGACATCTTTTACATCTTCAATTGGAATATACAGTTGTATATTTTGTGTCTTAAATTTCCAAAATATATATCGTTTTTCAACCTTTTCCTAAATATTCTGTTGTAAAGCTCGCGAGTTCATATTTAATATATCTAATAGCTTTGAATGTCTTTACATCGGGTCGGTATCTTACCAACCACGGTTTTTTAAAACTGAAGAGTTTCTTAGTTTAAAAAGACCTTTAGCTGATTTTTAATTTTATATCTAAGTGAATAAAACAACGGCAGTAGAATACCGAAGGAACAAGGGAAGTGGTGACCACAAAAATCAAAGTCCAAAGACAAAAGACAAAAACAAAGATCAAACAAGGACGTGAAACTGCAAAAAGGCACGGAAACAAAAAGACCACATTAAAAACTAAAGCGCTCATAGTGTGAACTCCCATGAAAACCGGGAATGACATCAGGTGCTCCGGAATCAATAGATATATGGTAAAACAATAGAAATTTTATCGAAACGTATTTGGGACATCAGAAAAAATATAAACGAACTTAAAATTTCGACTGTCAAAAACTCAAAATTTCGACTTTGACATCAAATATTGACTTTTATGTACTGACACAAAAAAATTGATCTTTTTATTCAAACTCAAAATTTTTACTTTTTAGACTTAAAATTTCGCCTTTAAAGTCAAAATTTTGACTACTGAGAAATTCGAAATTTCGACCTTTTTGACTCAAAATTTTGACTTTTGAAAACTCGGAATGTCACTATGAAAAAATTCGAATTTCAGATTTGTATGCTCACGTTAACAGAAATATCAGTTGTACAATATTTATTTAAAGCGTTCTTGAGATGAAATATTTGCAGGGTCTCTTGTGTTAATTTAGTAATAAATGTATGGTGCATCGTTAGGAATTTTGAAAGTTCAGTTTTTACTGAGCACCAGTAGCCCCGTTTCTGTAGTCGTACTAGTAATATGCTGACTACATAATACGGAAAAAAAATATTATTTCTTTTTCTGAATTTTTTTTCGTTGTCAAAAAAAAGAATTAGACAATAATATTATTTAACTGTTGCCTTCTCCTCAAAGGTACAGGTATATACATCAGAAACTTGCACATTGTCGATTGCAAGTACACCTTTCTAGTTGATTTATTGTTTGTTGACTACCCCGCATCCCTGAAAAAAAAACAGAAACATGGATGTAGCATTGTTGTAGCAATGAATTCAGCCCAAACCGATTCTAAGGGCTGTCTTGAACTTACTATGAGATATGAGTATAGCTCATTGTTGAAGGCATCATTTTGACTTCGAGATGAAGAACAACAATAAAAAGCGTTGTTCTGTTGCTTGGTTTTATACGATGTATTTGTAGAAACTTCATTATCAGGTGCATTTACTCCATATCCTTTATTGTTTAATTGAGAAATACAATATTGTAACATTCAAAACAAGAAGTAAGAGTGTAGTGGAATGTAGATGATAAGGATAAGAAGAAATACAGAGTAAAAGGAAAGAGTGGATAGAGAATTTCAAAATGTATCTAAAAAAATCGGCAACGAATACTAACGCAAAAAGGTAGAAAAGGGGGAAAATTTTCAAACAAAAACATTTAGATTTTTTGATGAAAAAGTTGCATGATTTGTCCAGAATAAACTTTCTCCACCTTCTGAAAATTATATCCCCAATCCATGCAACAAATAGCGTTAAAATACACAGTCATGTGATTGAGATCGCAATATATCTTAAATGTTTTGACAATAAAAGTTAAATCTATCCATTTTGGCACCTTTGACTACCCTTTCTATTCTCATTCTGTTTTCATTCTATCGAAAACATTTGAGTAAGATTTGAATGGCTTATATGAACATCGAAATCATGACCTTAAAGTCGAAATTTCGAGTTTCAAAAAGTCAAAATGTTTATTGTAAAGTCCTTCAAAATTTTGAGCTTCAAAAAGTCCAACTTATTAGTTTAAAATTTAAAGTAAAAACTCAGTTTCGAAATTTTGGGTTTTCAAAAGTCGAAATTTCGATTTTTTTTTTGAATGTCGAAATAATTATGTTATGAATAAAATAGCTAGACAAGCCACTAGGGGAAGACAATGTCAACACAAGAATGACATGCAGCACATCGCTAAAATCTAAAAATACATGAAACAGGTGCAAAAAATTTCAAGTCTGGGCTCCGTGTCAAAGGCATCAAAAAGAAATGAAGATGGAAAAAAATATAGTATTAATTAGACTGCCCAAGTTAAAAACAACTACAGACGAGAAAAATACGGTAGAATCTCGGGCAACAAAGAGCAAAGTTTGAAGGATGAGCAAAACCAAATAACTGCTGCCTTTAATACTGACAAAACGCAATTCAACATGAACATTTCTTTATAAAAACTCCGAACATTCAACGAAACAAATTTCAACACGATATCACCACATTTTGAAAACAATTTATTTCCAAATACATTTGATGATCACTGATTTACATGTGGTTCAGAATAAGGGGTATGTGTCTGATATCTTAGAAAATCCATTTTTCTTAAAAGAACTTTTTGTCAGGACAGTACCTATGAGTATTGTCCTCATGTTTTATGTACTTCATTGTAAAGGTACTCGTCTTGATAAGTTGGACTTTTTTCTAGTTTGATTTTTACCGTGAGTCTTTTTGTGTATTTATTTTTTAGCCATTCACCACACATAGGGGGAGGGTTTGGATCCAACAAAACGAGTTAAACCCCACCGCAATTTTAGCGCCTGTCCCAAGTCAGGAAAATGTTGCTTATTAGCCTGTCCTTGTCTTCTTATAAAATTTTAGTTTTTTGATTACGGGTTATTGGATGTGGTTAGTTTCTATTGATTTATTTACTTTTTCACTTTTTGGGGCCATTTAGGGCTTGCTATATGGCGTGAGGTTCCTCACAGTGTTGAAGATCGTACGGTAACCCCTAAATGCTTTATTTTGGGTAGTTTTAACCTGGAGATGGGATGTTGTCCCCTTGACATTTACCCCATTTCCTTTCTTTTTCATACTGAAAAGAAAAAAATAATGACGCTCATACTGTGGAAATTGGGATTAAAATATACTCTTCTTAATATACATTTTTCATCTTTTTTTTTCAGAGAAAAGAATTCATACTCCAGACAATTACGACTATAAAATGTTATCAACGTTTGGTATCATTGTACCTAAAGACAGATTATTTCACTTTAAAGTTAAAGCCTGTAATGATGCTTTTGTGGCTTTAATGTGTGATAATAATTCCATGTACGAAATTTTGCTTGGCGGCTGGGGCAATACAAAATCTGTTATCAGAACGGGAATGATTGGTCAATGCCAAGCGTCTGCACAAGGCCAAGTATTAGGCTGTTTAGAGTTTAAATCATTTTTTATAAGTTGGAACAACATGACTATCGATATATTAAGGAGTACGGCGACCACCACTGAGAAATTCCTGTCATGGACACAGATAACTGGTTTACAAAGTGTCATAAACATTGGAATTTGTACCTTCGGATCAAGTGGGGAATGGATTTTTAGCAAAGAAGAAAGTATGTTTACATTTTTTATTTCTATACTTCATGTCTTTTTTTAATTAAGCAATATTTTTACCAGGATCTCATACCATGCTACATATTAACTTATTCTACGTTCAGTTGAAAAACGACAAAGAATAGAACGGTCCTTTAAATTCAGTTTCGGTTTTATAAATGTTCTTTTCTTAAACAATCTCAAATTAATGCTTGTCTTCATTTCATATACTAAAATAAGATAGAAATTTAAGAGACCGCCATCATTAGTATCATACATGGACTTCTACTACTATTTTCTGAAATCTGGACGTTTGTAATAAAAACTTAACTTTCATTAAAGTCAAGAAACATGTAAAAACATCATAACGAATGAACAAGGACACAAGACATCAACAGCAAAAAGTATTCACAGTTTGAACTTTCATACCTACCAATAGTGACAACAGATGCTGCGAAGAGAAAGCATGTCCTTATCCATATACAGCACCCGTCACACTGTCAGTGAGTCAATCCAGGGAAAAGTCAAAAACCGGTAAGGTCAAATCCTTGAAAACGTAAAATCTAGCTGAAAATGTCCGTTCTCATTTGCAACACCGACATATATCTTTCAATGATGTCATGGTGAAGACAATAAAATTTCATAAGGAACAAAAGTAACACAGACAGAACATATTTCTCACCAAACAGTTTCTAGACTATGTTTTTGCTGTTTTTAAAAAGTTACAGTTTTTAAAAAACTACATGTATATATATTTTTGACAATAACTAATCAACTGTGAAATGTAGGAGGGATAGATTTATTGCCGCTGAAAAGGTTTACAGTGTCAGTAATCTCATAGGGATGAATCGAATTTAAATATACCTTAATTTTTGATTATGTAACATAATCTGAAATTAAAGGACTGTGCTAAATGATTTTGTTTTTCTTTTTTGGGCATTGTAAAAAACCTCGCTTCAAAAGAAATAAAGAAAAGGTCAGCTGAAATGTTCCAACAGAATTTCTGTTTGTGTTAATAGATGTATATAAATGTTGACCATCGAAAATTGCAATACCTTTATGTACTTCTGTTTTTGACTCAGTGTGGGTATTAAAAATATATTGTTTTTTCATCCTATTACTATCATCTACGTTGTTTATGCAGCGATAATGTGCCAGGTCCAAATTTACTGTTTTGAAGTTCATGGTGTATCAGAGTTGTATAAAAGAGTAGAAATACAAACAGTAAAATACTGTTGTAATAGTTCAGACTGTTTGAAGGTAGTTTTTCAAATGAATCTTTGGAATTATTAGAATCCACGTATAGGCAATTCGCTCTTGGAGTAGTATATCATAATTACTTTAAATACCATCTCTTACTGCAGTCAATAAAACAGTGATCGATTCGTATGAGTTTTAAGTACCTAGTAAACGTATGTTCGGTGACTGTTTTTTTTCATCCCTCCACTGTGATTCGAAAGGATGCTAACATAACAGTGTTGTTTTTATGGCTTTCATCTTGCAGAGAATTTTCCCCTCATCGCCTTATATGGCAATACGACTTCATTGACAAAGTTTAACTGGATTCATGATGCGTCAAATGTCCCCTTCAAATTGGGTAGTGTACGATTGAAACTCAACAGCAATTGCTATTAAAAGGTCGCAAGTTATTCTGCTGGTCCCGCTAAGCTAATTTAATCTTACCTCGACATAAAACCGACTCAAAAATACAATAACAAGATTGTCTAGCTATTTGCTAAAACGTCAAGTCACGACGTATTTGAATTGGACTATTGTTGATCATTGGTCATCTATACTAGAATATGTAAAGAGCAAAATTACATCAGTAGTTCTTCAAATTTGAAGGGGAATCATTTTTTTTTATTTCGCACATAATTCTTCAAGCAATTTTACATATTGATGGATGTGTTTCATCATGTTTTGCAGAAGCAATTGAAAGGTTATTATCTCAAGTGTGCTTAGAAAATAAAAATATATAAATAGTTTCAAGATCTCCTGGAACAGCTTTCCTCAACGAGTCTCATCCATTGCAATAGCATACAAACTATCAATTTTTCAACTACTCTACCACACAATAAATTGAAAACAGTAATTTCTAATTTGATACATCGATGCTTCTGCACAAAAAAAAATGGATAACGCAGATATACCCATTTCGTAATAGGGAAAGACAAAACATATTTTGTAAAGAATCACACCGAGTCAAACAAGAACTACCCTGACAATGGCGTAATCAAGATGTTGGAATTTTTTTATAGACACTATCTTTTGTCGAATTTGGAGGAAGCGTTTTTCAACAGACAATCAGGATTCGCATAGGAACTAACTGTGCACCACTTAGAGCTGATCCCTTTCTTTTCTTGTATGAGGCCAAGTTTTCACAATGGCTAACACAGAAAAAGAACAATAAAAAAAAGCGCAGTCCTTTAACTTAGTTTCCGCTACACAGACGACGTACTTTCTCTTAATGATCTAAAATTCAAGGAATATTTACACAAAATCTATCCCAATGAGCTTGAAATTAACTAGACTACTGAACACATACTTCAGCTTCGTACTTAGATTTTTTTAAATACATTTCGAAGATGGACGTAATTGTGAACTTTCCCCTTCTGAACAGCAATATACCTACCTGTCTAGCCCATGGAGTGTACATTACTTCGTTTTAACCTGGATATGGGATGTTGTCTCCTTGACATTTGCCCCATTTCCTTTCCTTTTCATATTAAACAGTTGATTCGTTATTGTCGAGCTTGTAAGTTATACAGTGATTTTTTTTAATGGAGCAAAAACACTGTCCCCAAAGCTGCCTAGTCAGGGATTTGTTCAGCTTTTGTTTCTTTCATCCCTCCAGAAATTCTATGGCCGTCACCATGACATCATTGAAAGATATGACGTATTTTACGAAAGGATATGAGTAAATGAACATGTGACCATACATAACACATATGTTAACTCCAACTGCAATAATTTTAATGAGCTGTATGGCCATTTCAGAAATTTATTCCTCATCAGCAGCACTAGAACCCAAACAAATGAATTCCATAATTTCAAAACATGTTAAAATTCATAAATCAAACGAAATCCGATAATCAGTAATATCAAATATAGTTAAGGACAAAACTACGATGGTTGGAGTTGATCCAGCGGTTTTAGAATTTACATAAATTTAGATAATAGTAATTGAACAAAGTGTACTGTTTTCCAAATGAGACATTTTCAGCAAGAATTCACGCCTTCACGGATTTGACATAACCAGTTTTGACCCTCCCTGGATTGATTCACTGATAGTGTGACGGGTACCGCTAGCGGAATGGTACATGCTTACCCTTCAAGAGCATCTAAAATGCCACTTCCGGTGGGAGTTCACACTACGAGTGCCTTAGTTCTGAAAGTCGTCTTTTTATTTCCGTGCCTTGTGGTTGTCTTACGTTCTTGTTCTATATTCTCGATTTTGCCATGTCTCTTGGCTGTGATTTTTGTAATCATCACTTCCCTTGTTAATTCCTTCGGTATTCTACTGCCGCTGTTTGAGTAAAAAAAAAACAAATTAACTTATTATGAATTAAATCCGAACTGAACAGCCCAAAAATGCCAGCTACATATAATAAAACTGTCCCTACTGTGTTGGTCAGAACATGAACCGATGTGTGAAATTTTGGTTTCCTGCTTCCAAAACATTTATTCATTTCGAAGGCCTCTAATCCTCTAACAATTCAAAACAAACAAGTTAACAGGTGCTATCAAGTATTTCTGCTAAGTTTTTTAAAATATCTTTAAAAAGGCAAGGTATCAAGTTTTCTACTTGTGGAACTCCAGTTTTGGAGTGTAAATATATATTATGCAGTCCCAAAATAATTCGATGGGCCCTGTTTAGATCCACTTTTAAATACAAACACAAAATGTATAAATTCATTAAGGTTCTGAAAATAATGAAATCTCTTATCTGATGGTAGAGACTTGCAGTATTAATTTGGATTATATTCTCTAAAGGTGTCAAGTACATGTACATTTATTATATTACTATAGACCACTTTACTTTTTGTTTCCTCAATATTCTTAGAATTTTCAAGAGATGCAGATGAGATACGGGGTCTCTAGGATATTTCTGACAGATTTCTTAGCACTTACAGTTCTTGACTTGTTGTTAATGATAAATTATCGGCAATATTTCTCAGAATTGTGTTAATATCCTTTACCATGGAATCTGGGTTATTTACAAATCTGCCGAATTCAACATAGAGATTTTTATGCTGATTTTCAGTTGATGTCAGGCATTCTAGAACAATGCTGCGGAATTTTCATTCAAAATATAAGGTTGTGGGATTTTTTTTTCAAATTGCATTTATTTTGTTTGTTTATTAGAAAGTTTGCGTTAAGCATCACCGATATCTGACAGTGATCTAATAATTCACCCTTGAATTTATATATTTTGAAAAAAAAGAAACAATTTGGTTGTGTGACAAGTTTACTGACCTGAAAAATCTGCTATAGTGCGACCATTTAGTATTATACGACCAGAATAAGATACAAAAGTCATCCATACTATAACGTTCTATCTAGTTGAGAAGACAGTATCCATACTATAACATTCTCTCTAGTTGAGAAAACAGTTTCCGTACTATAACGTTTTTGTAAATCACCATTTGGTGTGTAATCAAATGTGTGATGTAACGGTAGTCATCATACACGATAAATTCTAACTGACCATTACCAATTCTTGCAATCCATATAGTCATTGGAAGCGTGCTCAAGGAATTTAATTCTAGCTTTTATTTGCAAGCCGCCTCAGATTTTATTTGTATGCCTTTGCTTTTTTCTTAGAAAATGCATAGCCATATATCCCTGTAAACTCGGAGCCTCGTCTACAGAGTAGTATGCCTCAATTAAACAAATTACTCCTTCTGTTCAAGCTCTCTCAGAAACTTGGTCGCTGTACGTGTTAGAACCTTTATGTTTGAAACCATTAATATTCCAACTGCATTTTGTACCAATATACAATTAATGCAGTGTGGAGTCCGTAAAAAGATTCTCCGTGCGAGAGATGCCTGCTCTCCATACATTTCAGTTATGGTGTACTTGTTCGTGAGAGAATATCTCATATGGATATATATTTATATTTATTGTGAAACTACCCCTTTACATCGTGGACACCAACTGCCAGGATAGAAGCAGTGGTGCGTCAATAATAAAACATAATAATACAATAAAAGAAACATGTACTTATAAGATATATTTATAAACAGTAGAATAAAAGTCTCTAAATTACTTGTAATGTAAAAACACAAATAACAACAATTATAATTCAACTAAAAAGCTTACAGTAAAAACTACATAATGTTTACGAATTCGTTTCTAATTTTTAAACATTCTTTAAGATAATACATTCCGCAAAAATCATAAAACTGGCCAGTATTGCCATTAAAGACATAACCAATATCGCCAACTAAAAATTGATCTTGGCACTAGGCGACCAACACAAGGAAGACTGGAGGATAGTTCTATAATTTCTGGTATTTAGTAATCAAAATCTGACTGACAGTTTTTCCTTTAATTTGAATAACGATAATGTACCGTCAAAATACATAAACATCTTGGAGTGATTTTAAGTGACAATGCTAAATGGAATGAACATGTAGATAATATTATAAAAACTGTCTCCAAGCACATTTCTGTATTAGGAAAGCTAAAATTAAAATTAGGTAGAAGTAACCTAGAGAAATTGTATTTAATTTATATTCGGCCTCTTTTCGAATATGGGTGCGAAATATGGGACAATTGTGGTGGAACTAATACCGAAAAACTGGAAAAACTTCAACGCGAAGCTGCCAGAATTATACTAAAGTGAAGTGACCCGCCATTACCATCCGCCAATAACCGCTATCCGCCAATACCCCATCCGCCAATAAGAATTGGTGCGTTCGGTCAAATACTTGGACATTTTGCATGAACTATACAAAAGCTCAAAAATTATATGGCAAAACAGTTTTCAAATAAAAATTGAATTAAAGGCCGTTTGAGGTGTCTTCTTCGAGGTCCGCGTTCTACCTATCATCAATTTCAGCTAA
>MJUU01000885.1:0-23272 GCA_002080025.1 Modiolus philippinarum
GGTAAGTACCAAATAAAATAGTGCATGCATGTAGAATGTGAGATTTTAATGAAAAGTGCATACTGTAAACCGGGTAATTTTGCGTCGTCTTTATTTCGCGGTAAATTGCCAAGATTTTAGTTCACGTAGTTTTGAATTCGCGCTGCCAAATTGTTGACCATTGACTTCAATAATAGACATGTATATTCGCGCCGTTTTATTTTCGCGCTTCCATTCGAAAAGCGAAAATCGCAAATAAAACTGCCGCGAAAATTTCCTGGTTCACAGTATATGCACACCGTGAGGCCGTGAAAATTTCCTGGTTCACAGTATATGCACACCGTGAGGCCGTGAAAATTTCCTGGTTTACAGTATATGCACACCGCGAGGCCGTGAAAATTTCCTGGTTTACAGTATATGCACACCGTGAGGCCGCGAAAATTTCCTGGTTTACAGTATATGCACACCGTAAGGCCGCCAAAAATTTCCTGGTTTACAGTATATGCACACCGTGAGGCCGCGAAAATTTCCTGGTTTACAGTATATGCACACCGTGAGGCCGTGAAAATTTCCTGGTTTACAGTATATGCACACCGTAAGGCCGCGAACATTTCCTAGTTTACAGTATATGCACACCGTGAGGCCGTGAAAATTTCCTGGTTTGCAGTATATGCAAACCGTGAGGCTGCGAAAATTTCCTGGTTTACAGTATATGCACACCGTGAGGCCGCGAAAATTTCCTGGTTTACAGTATATGCACACCGTGAGGCCGCGAACATTTCCTGGTTTACAGTATATGCACACCGTGAGGCCACGAAAATTTCCTGGTTTACAGTATATGCACACCGTGAGGATTCAGAAAAAATGCATACATGTATAATGTGAGGATTTTAGGAAAGTGCTTACTTTTAGAATGCATACAAGTCAAATGTGAGATTTATAAGAAGTGCATTCATCTAAACTATAATATCCGTAAAACGTATACGTGGCATAAGGGATTATTTGAAAGTGCATACATAAACAAATGTGCGGATTTATGGAAAGTGCATACTTGTGGAAAGAAAGGACTGAGAGAAAGTGCATAATTATATGTAGAATGTTAGGAGTCAAAGATATATATACAGTATAAAGTGATTTTTTGGGAAAGTAAATACAAGTAGAATTACGAAATATCGAAGTTACTATAAATTAAGTTTCTGTATATAACCATTTCGACAACTTATGTCTCTTCAATATAGATTAGATCAAATCAAAACATTTTGGAAAAAAAATGAAAAAAATGAACCGCTTCTTACATCTGATATGAGGATTCAGAGAAAGTACCCACTTAAGAAGAATGTGAGGATTCAGAGGAGTGCTGACATGAAAATAAATTAAGGATTCAGAGAAGTGTGTTCATGTACAGAATGAGGAATATAAAAATTGCATAAATTTTGTATAAAAAGAACTTTGTGTAGCTGTTGTACATTGAGATAAACGAATTACATAATGAGATATTAATGAAATCTTAAACATAAATAAAAGAGAGAAGAGGTCCAAATTTTGGAGTAAATTCTCCTAGCGAGGAAAAAAAAGAACGGGTTTATCACCTTTGAATAAGACACCATGAGTCTCCCAAACTTCGACAGTTACAAAATTATTCTTATTCTGTCTATTGTACATGTAGAATATGAGATTTAAGGTGGCTCACTCATCACATTTTTGATTTTCTGTCAGATTTCGGAACTCTTCTGATTTTAACCAGTTTAATGGCTCAGAGAATTTTGCAATAGGACCCTCACTTTTTATTTCATGAATGTCTTGTATAGGTCAAATAAGGACACTTGACAAATTATCTTAAAATTCTTAATGTAACTTCCTAGCTTTTAGACAAAAAACTGTCCTGATGTTAAAGTAAGCGAAAATCGAGAGAAATCCATTTATCGCCAACTTTTTAATTGTTTGTATCTCTGTTAAAAGCACACGGACCTATACATTTCTTCTTACCATTTCATTACGTCTACAGTGCTGAATCAATTAAAATAGGTTTCATGAAATCCTTGATATTAACATCATCAGGAGCGAGCCTCCTTAAGATAAAGAGCATATATCTAGAATATGAGGATTCAGAGAAATCGCTATCGTTTAAAATGAAAAGATTCAGAAAATGTTCATACACGTATGATGTGGGATTTAGAGTAAGTGCATACATGAACAGAATTTCGGGTTCAGAGAAAGAGCATTATTGTAGAGAGTGAGGATTAAAGTACAAATAGAAGATGCAAAGAAAGTGCGTACACGTAGTACTTGGGGATTCAGTTACAGTAAATGCATGTAGAATGTGAAGATTCAGAGGAAGTGCATACACGTGCATACACGTAGAAAGCGAAGATTCGGAGAAATAACATAACTCAAGGATATGTTAATTCAGAGATAACGTACTAGTATTTGAAATGTTGGATTCAAAGAATGTACATACATACATATCGAAAGTGAGGATTCTAAGAATATGCATACATGTAGAAAGTGATTCAGAGAAAATTCTTTCATGTTGTTAGTGAGGATCCCTAAAATGTTTATACCTGTAGAATGTAAGGATTCAGGGCAAATCATACACGTAGAAAATGCAGAGTCCGAGAAAGTACTTACTTATAGAATGCGAAGATCGGGAGATAGCGCTTGTACTTAGAAAGTGAGGATTCTGAAATGTACATCCATGATGCAGTTAGTTTACAATAAAAGGATAAATGGAATAAATGCACATAAGACAATATCTCTACAAATACATTATTCAACCAATATTGAGAGACTTTGTGTCATGTGCATTTACAACTGTTTATTTTGCATAATTGTGTCCAGTTTTTGTATATGATCATTTTATACTCAAAGAAACTTCATTTACAGTATTTCGGTATATTGTTGTATAGATTATATTAAATTAACAAGAAAGACAGGTTTAGTTTATAAATTAAAGGCAAAAGTAAAAAGAAAGATATTTGTAGAAATAAACCTTTTACTCTGTCAGAATTAACACAATATGCTCAACTAGTAGTCAAAATCTGTAGACATAAAATCTCAGTTCTTTCGTTTAATCTACAATATTTCAGGTAACTATCAACAGTGTCTAAAGAAATACATAGAAGACGAACAACTCCCGGCTTGTTATGGTGGTACATTAACAGACCCCGATGGAAATCCCAGATGTGTAACTATGGTATTAATTTTTTTGGACGCAACTTGTAATCTCTATTGATATGCTGTGTTTTTGGATTTTTAATTATGAAGTTTCCACTTTTCATTCTTGCTTTGGTATTCGATTACTATGTTTCACAATATTCATAACATTTTTGCACGAATCACAGATTGGATGTCAACATGATACCTTGTTTTTATAAAGTCGTACATCCAGTTCAGGGCGTTTATAATAGGGATATTGTGGATATATAAAAGCATTTACAACAACTAGTCGTCTAAAAATGTTCTATATTTTTTTTTCATTTCGTTTAGGCCAACTTTGTAATATTTACACAAATAATTTTGAAGACTTTACAAATAAATACAGATTTAACCAGAGTTAAACCATTTTTGTGACGTCATTCCATTGTATTAACTGTAGATTCTTTTTAAAGATTCCGGGGCATCCCCTCTACTGTTTTCTCCAATTGAAGATTATAAACGTCCCCAGGTAAATGTCATTTACTATATTTCAATGCGACAATTAATATGTGATTAAGGGAAATATTTCTTTTGGATAAACTTCAGTCACAGACCATCTGATTTTCGGGGGGCATGTTCGAATTTTTACGCGAGTCGGGAAATGTTTTGGCCCGCATGCTAGGAAAGTTTGTTGAGCAAGTTTTTTTTTCCAATGAACAGCGTGAGGGCTAGATTGTTTTTTAAACCCAGGTGCTTGTGTCGGAGATTTAATAGCATAAATCGAAGCCAGATTTTTTCCTGAAAAATCCCAGCCCCTCCCTTGAAAATCAAATGGTCAATGTCTTAGTAGGTAAATTATACCGACTTATGGCAATATCGCAATTTTTATTTCTTTAAAGGACATCTTAAATTCAAAATATATATACATTGTATCTGATAAAAACGATCTAATGCTCTTTTTAATTTCGACATTTCCTTTAAAAAACACTAAAGTTACACCAAGGGCTATACAAATACACGTCTTGTTTGAGTAAAAATGAAACACCCGTATTTTGTGTGAACTTACACTATATTCCGACTTTTTTTGTATAGACTTGATTAAGTGCTATGTGATTCAAATGCCAAAGCGGCTTTTAAAGAGTTTGTCTGAAGCCTGTACATCTATTTCCATTGAAAAGGTTGTTGTATGATTGAACTTCATCAATAAGTTATATAAGAGACATTTCAAATACGTGCAGCTCGGTAAAAGTCCTTTTTATTTTTTTTAAGTATATTTCATCCCTTTTCTTTTCTTTTGTATTTATTTCTAATCCGAAAAGGGACTGGATTAACAAATGTTATCAAAAATTACCCCCTTCCCTACACTTTTCTAGTGCATGTTGTTCCCTAAGGTAAAAAATATAAGAATGTGTTTTGGCAGAAAGTATTTCATTATACAGACAAAACCTACGTTTTCTCCCTTCTTCGTTCTTCTTTGAAAAGGTTTAGAGGTTCAACACTATGCACCGACAATGTTTTACTGAGTTTAATGCCCTTTCGACTAGTTATGAAATACACATAAACCACAATTGAACTTTATCTGAATATAAGATATCGTTTAAAATCAAACTGTTCGAACAACTTCATCGATATAATTCTTCTTTGATACTGAGTGAACTTTCGTTCATTGAGAGATTATATATATTACAAACATAACATTTGATCTGTTGATTACATAAATGTCTCAATCGAATGGTTTAAGTAAGAGAAACAATGGCCAAGTGTGAATTCATGATAAACAATCCACTCGCCTCCGGTGTGAATTCATGATAAACAATCCACTCGCCTACGGCTCGTGGATTCTTTTTCATGAATTCACACTTGGCCATTGTATCTCCTTTACATAGCCCAAAGCATTCAGTCCTATTTGTATTATTTAGCCATTGATCTGTGACATTTATGTTACCCAATGTCCAACATTGGTGTTTTTAGCAATCATATTTAAGCAACAGTTCAGATTCAGTGACGCAATTAAAATGCACATTAATCAGTTTGTATAATTTCTTATAGTTTTTATGTACATTTTAGCCTAATAGAGTAAAGACTATTGTAGCTATTTGACAATATGTATAAATATATATAAAATGTGTCTTCCTGGAGTATGACATCGTTACCTTTTATCATATATTATTTAGATGTAATAAACAAGTATTTTTCATTTTATTACATTTGTATCTCAAAGAGTTTCACAACCACTATTAAGTTTCTGACAAATATTGAGAATAATGTCTGAACCTTAATTGATTTCAGGCCTAATTTTTTCGGAGCTAGTAATACTAAGAGAGCTAAGAAAGACAATCCGAAATTATTTGAAAAACTTAAATAACAACCATACAGAAAGAGATTTCTTTTTAGCCTTCTGTACAACAACTGCAAGAACGTCTTTCCTGAAGTTGACACTTAACCCTATATCGTCCCGTTTTGACGGTCGATAAATTATTGAATCCCAAACCTTTATGACTTTTTCATTCAGTTATTAGTACTATTTTCCCCATTTAGCGTCATATGCATGGTCAACAGTTAGATGGGAATACTCCTTCTATTTGAAACTTTTTTATATCCCGCTTTAATATATCGGGTGGTATATGGTGATCATGGTGTCCGTCCGTCTGTTTGTCCGTCCGTTCGTTCGTTCGTCCGTCCGTTTAGCCATAGGGGCATACTTTGTGGTGACAACTCCTCTTAGAAAACTTAATGAAATTCACTGACACTTTCACAGAATGTTCAATACATATTACCATTGTGCACCTGATATTTGAAAATTAGTTTTTTTCTTTTTTTAATTTTTTTTTCTTGAATTAAATGGGGGAGCAGGGTATGATATCAATGACCTTTGCCTAGTTTCTCTAGTTATGACCTGTAATATTTCATTTTCCAAATTTTGTCAGATCTGCCAAGGAGGTACTGTGCCAGAAGAATACTATACACAAAATACAGATTATTTAGATACCATGGAAAATTCCACAATAGAAAAAGGAGATAAATTAATAAAAGAATATATCATTAACATCTCTGGAAGTGTATTAAGGTATGATATAATTAATACTGACACTTGCTAACATTGCCATTGGTACTGTTATGTTGCTGGACGAAGAAACGAGTTAATTTCAAGTAAAAGTAACATACGTTTTGATTTTATCTGCACAATAGAGACATAAGCTGTTGAAATGCTCATATGCAGAAATTAATTCACAGTAACTTTGGTAGTGTACCCATGCCACTGCTGTTGGACTGCTAATTCCTGGGGGTATTCACTAACCAAGTCGCCTGTGATTCGGTACTGGCACGAAACCGATTTTATTTGAAAACTTGCAATATCTAAATTGAGGAAATTTTTGTTAAACATAGGGAGCATCTCCCTCTTGCATAGCTCTGCCCTTAGCTGATTTTGGCTTTCATTTTTAGATCCTATTGGTAATGTGTTCTCTATCAGCTTTACACACATTTCGGTTTACGGATTTCCAAATGTTTCGATTTGATCTGTACTGAGGAGACAAGTTGTCGAAATGCGCATGGGCAAAAATTAAATTCACAATAACTTCGGTTGTTTGGTGAAAATTGATAGAACAGTAAGGAAAAAACCAAGTTTGATAGTTGAAATGAAATAATGCTAGATCTTGTAAAAGGTCAAGGGTCGACACTTTCAACGAACGATTTTTAAAAAAAAATTAAGTGAACTGAAATCAAATTAGACCAAAAGTGTAGTAATTAAGTTAGATCAAAAGTATGTGTGAACTGACATTATGTTCCGAACATTGTCTATTTTTGAACTGACAGTAAAATCAAAACACAGAAAAGTCTAAGCTTACATGAACCGAGCACAACAGAATAAACCAATATAACCTTTTATTTTATTTTTTTTTCTAAATTATGTGTCCGCTGTAATTGGTTCATTTGTCATCACATGAGTTCTGTAAGTATGGGGTAAACTTGGTATTTCCGTAAATAGTACATTAGGTTCTTATTTTGAAACGTCAGGTTTACAACATATTTGAAATGTAACACATCGAACTTTCCGTGCTACTTTCATAAAATAATAAAACAATTAGCATTGTGCAATCGGTCAATACATTAACAATGAAGGGGTATGGCGTAAATGTAAATGAGACAAAATCTGTACAAATACATGGTAAAATCAAGCAATGGAACAACGCTTTTATTGTTGTTCTTCATCTTGAAGTTTCCATGACATTTATTTATATACCTGATTAAATATATTGAACTCAGACTACTGTAGTCAGGTCTGTAACTCTTGAAGGACCTCATTGGAAATAAATCGGAAGGTTTTCATTGGTAAGCCTTGGTTTACGAGATCAACATAAGTTTTTATTGTGATGACATATTTTAAAGGTAAAAATTATATTAATTTATATGAAATTTTTAATCACAATCTTGTTGATTTTAAACCTAACTATATTTTACCTTTTACCTTTACCTCCATGTATTGACCTTATTGCAAGCTAAATTTGTATAATTTCTCTAAATGATGTATGCTGGTCTCCCTGAAGGTAATTAATATTATGGTAAAAGTTGTTTTGTATTGTTAGAAAATTGAAGGAAGAAATTAATTAAGCGATCTCGTGTTTGAGATGAAGAGATTTAGAATTAAACAGGTAACTTAACTCCTGATTTTTTTATATATTGACAATAAGCAATGTAAACCATAAAAGAAATTTTACCCCCCAAAAATGTTTCATAGCATTACGTCAAAATACTAATAAAGATGAATAAAAAGAAACTATAGAGAAATACGGGTTTGTCAGTAAACATGGTTATGTTTTTGAAATGATAAGAGGAATCAAAAAGGGGAAGAGTGTGGTGGATATTGTTTTCAAACAAAAACACTCCAACAAGTATTATCTGAATAAAATTACATTTTCATGTGTATAAGCAAAGTTCTGTATAATAATGTGTTTTGTAGATGGGAGTTTATGACTCAAAACCATGATATTGAGTTTGGAATTTTCATTAAACATGATACTACAAAAGAAGTCATATTGCCAATGTCAAGATTTAATAGTCATACTATAACAGAGGATGGATTTGTTACATGCGACAAAATTGGGGTTTGTAAGTACTGTTTGAAATTAGCGCGTACAGTATTTGACTAGTATTTTTATACCCCCGCTTTGAAAAAGCGGCGGGTATATAGAAATGATGGTGTCCGTCTGTCCGTTCGTCTGTCGGCCCGTCACACATTTATGGTCACAGTTTTCTCAGCTCGTTTATGTTGGAATGATTTCATATTTGGTAAGAAGCTTGATTATGATGAGTTGTAACGTATAAGCTATTTTCGGGTTTATCGTGTTGCTACTTCCTGTTTGCCGATCTGTTGAAGTTTTACTGAAATGTTCGTCGCAGTTTACTTGAATTGTATGGTCGGGAATGATTTCAAATTTGGTCTGAAGCTTTATGAAAATGAGGGGGAATGTGTAAGTTATTTTGAGGTCTGTCGTATGACCACTTCCTGGTTGCCGATATGTTTTTTCTATAACCCTTTATGGATGAGAATTTTTCGTCACAGTTGATTTGGCTACTATAAGTGCGATTTCAAACTTCAAACGATTTCAAATTTGGACTGGAGCTTTATGATAACGAGTTGTAATGTGTAAGCCATTTACAGGTTTGTTGTGCATGCACTTCCTGTTTGCCGATTTTTTGATGTTTAACTATAACTTATCTAATGTTGTATTACCACATCCTGTTTCCTTGACTTGTATGAGTGAGGGCGATTTCAAATTTGGTTTGGACAACTGTTTAAAGAATTGTATCACACTTAGGAAGCGGGGGTATTCATTTGTGGTCCAGCGGACCACAGTATTTCAGTTTTTTATACGCCCGTTTAATGACGGACGTATTGTGGTATACCAATGTCCGATTGTCCGTCCGTCCGTCCGTCCGTCTGTCTGTCTGTCCGTCCGTTTCATATGTTGCGCTCTAACTTGATAACCATGGGGCCAATTAACTTCAAACTTTACAGAGGTATTTGGTATCATGGCCTCACGATCTGTATACTTTTGCGGGAAAATTCAATTTTTCTTGTAGGAGTTATGGGACTTTATTCGTCAATTTTAAGGCAATTATTTACATCTCGCACTCTAACTCGACAACCCTTTGGTCGATTCACTTCAAACTTTGTAGAGGTATTGGGTATAATGGCCTCACGATCTGTATACTTGTTCGGGAAAATTCAATTTTTCTTGAAGAGTTATGGGACTTTATTCGTCAATTTTAAGGCAATTTTTACATGTCGCACTCTAACTCGACAACCCTTTGGTCGATTCACTTCAAACTTTGCAGAAGTATTGGGTATGGTGGCCTTACGATCTGTATACTTTTTCGGGAAAATTCCATTTTTCTTGTAGGAGTTATGGGACTTTATTCCTCAATTTTAAGGAAATTTTTTATATGTCGCGCTCTAAGTCGACAACCCTTTGGTCGATTCACTTCAAACTTTGGAGAGGTATTGGGTATGATGGACTCACGATCTGTATACTTTTTCATGAAAATTCGATTTTTCTTGTAGGAGTTATGGGTTTTAATTCGTGAATTTTAAGGCAATTTTTTACTACATGTCGGGCTCTAACTCAACAACCCTTTAGTCAATTCACTTCAAACTTTGTAGAGGTATTGGGTATGATGGACTGATGATATGTATACTTTTTCGTGAAAATTCGATTTTTCTTGTAGGAGTTATGGGACTTTAATTGTCAATTTTAAGGCAATTTTTTACATGTTGCGCTCAAACTTGACAACTCTTTGACCAATTCATCTCAAATTTTGTAAAGATATTGGGTATGATGGCCTTATGATCTGTATACTTTTTCGTGAAATTTCGATTTTCTTGCAAGAGTTATGAGACTTTATTTTTCAAATTTAAGGCAATTTTATAAATAATGCACTCTAACTGATCAATAGTTTGATCAGCTCACTTCAAACTTTGCAGATTGATTTATTAAAGAGATATCATGTTTAATTGGGCAGTTATAGGTGTATTCTAAATTGAGAACCACATTCTTTAATCACTTAAAGTTTTGAAGGGGTGACGACGGGCGTATGATGCGACTTGGCGCAACTGTTTATTAATAATACATAGCCTAGGATCGACAATACGAAGTGTGCGTCCCATTTTCTATCCGGAATAGACAACGGAAGAATTTTAATAATTTCCAAATGACTGTATACCGAAGCAACTAGAATTTTAGTTTTTGTACACTGTCATGTCTCTTCAATTTAGGTAAGATCTAGAATAATCATAAATGGAAAATATATAAAAGCTGATGGAGACAGAATGAACAACCAACCAATACGACATATATGTAAAGTCGAAATCAGCCATTGACAGAGCTTTGCACGAGGCAGAAACTCCTTAGTTTTAAACAGACCTTTATAATATTTATAATGATGTGTCAGAGTGTTACGATGTCGCTATGTTACAAATGTGAATACAAGTTGTGAAGCGATATAGAGTGTATTATTTGCATATGACTAAATGCTGGACTTTACCATTTTAAATACGGATACCACGCATGCATCAAAGCATGCTATTATTTTCGGATGCACCCCATGATACTTACGTTTGTTTTGGTTTGGTTTTTTGCATGTTTACACTGCTTTTACTTATTTGAGACTTTCGTACTAGTTTTCTTTGCTTCGTCTCTAGTGGCCTGTTATGTCAATTTATTTTGACAGTTTTCAATAATTTAGTTAAGCTGTTGCTTGATATTCGAATGATGTCGGGTTTGGATGGTAATGCGATTAAGTGTCATCTTGAATTTTCGAAAATAAAATTCAACCATTTTTTTTATAAAAAAAACATGGTATTTAATAATCAACAAAGAAAATTTTCAGGAAAACAAATCACATTTTCAATGGCCTAAAAGTATTCAGCAGAGAACAATACTCATGTAACAATCAGCATATATTTATATAGTAAAGTAAAGATGCAATTAAAACCGCAGTGACTATGGACAAAAATGTATTGATTAACACATATGAGATAAACCTTTTTGACAATTTTGTTTTCAGATGAAGTTGTATTCAGTAACGCCAGCTGGTTTAGTGACAAAGTCATCTTTTACAACATCGAAGTTTTAACGCCTTAGAATATGGTGGAAAGATGACAGAAAGAGCTGACATTTCATTCTACCAGACATATCTAAAGGAACTGATTTAAAATGTATTCTGATTCATAATCAATATTGTGAATAAATGACGTTATAAATGACGTCAAATACAATTACAACAATTGTTCAAATTTGAGCGTTTTTTTGTGTTATGTGAAATTCTTATAATTTATACTGAAGTTAGTGTGAATTAAGTTTTTATAGATGGTCATTTCGACAACTTATG
This sequence comes from Modiolus philippinarum, assembly GCA_002080025.1. Lineage (NCBI taxonomy): Eukaryota > Metazoa > Mollusca > Bivalvia > Mytilida > Modiolidae > Modiolus > Modiolus philippinarum. Next base: position 11,506 of record MJUU01000885.1, read on the forward strand.
AATCGTCAGAGCAGATCAAATCAAAATGTTTGGAAGACTATAAATTGAAAAATGTATATAAAATACTCAAATAAAATAAAGAGTGATGTGCGGCAGTTCGTGTAAGCATAAATAAACAATTTATTTTACCTATAAACAATTACTCTAAACTTTAAACATCAATTTTATTTTACCTGTATTCCACTTGTGACGTAACATTTCACTTCTTAGCCATTTTGTTTCTCTTCCACGGCCCCTTGGAGACATCAATGTCGATGATCTTGGCCAATCCCTACCTCATTCTGCTTGTTTTTTAATTTTTTATGTATTGATATTTGTATATATTTTTTGTTTTACCTTTTATCGCAGTTCGACAAGAATTTTAACTCGTTTGTTTATATAAAATACTCAGTTCGATCTAAATAAAGGAAATCCAAAATCAGTTTATGGGAGAGCTTTGCATGAGAGACATACTATTACGTTTTAACAAAATGAACAAATTTTTAAAGTATTTTTTTTGGTTAAAAATAGGGATTTCTAGCCATCACCAATGTACCGACTTCTGTGCGAGTGAATAGCTTCGTTAACTAACAGTCTATATTTAGAGGCATTGACACTGTGGTAACAGATACTTAATAGCTAAGTTACTATAAAGAAGTTTCTGCAGATGTCCGTTTGGACAACATATGTGTTGATAGAGGAAAGGGGTATTTGGGTACCCATAAATTAGTTTAACCCTTCCACTGGCTTTTGCTAGTGCCGGTACTAAGCCCGTCTATCCCGAGTTCCTGTCTTTATTTTTGTTCGTCTCTGGTCTTCCTTCGTGTTTTTCTGGTGCAGTTTACTAGACTAAGTGAACTGTGGCGTATGATTGTAGTCTTCGGCCATTGCAGGTGTTAACTGTTATTCTCTGTATCCTACATAAATGCAGATAAAAAACGATTTTGAGGACTATGACCAAAGATGTATATAAGCTATGTAAATTACAAAATTTAGTTACTACTCTAGCTTACGACGTTAAACATAGTATCGATTTTAGAAACTATTGTAGCATCAGCTTTTGCAAGTCAAAAAATATCGTATGCCAATACTTTTTTGTAAAGTTTTACAAAATGCATCTAGATAAAAACCTTTATCTCGAAATACTTTGTTATGAAATTATAACCACAATTCACAGTTTTCTTTCAAATACAATGGTTAATCATTGACTCGTCTATCTTAGCTACCAAACTGGATTTGTTCCTAACAGGTATAAAAGTTTGAAAATGCTATTTCTCACATAACATATGACGAATGCATAACAGCTCAAATGCTTTCCCTTTCTACACAGTTGGTCTTGCCCTTTGGGAAGTCCACGTCTATATTATTATCCATAAGGAGACTTGAATATATGTAGTTACAGTTCCTTGTACTAAGCCATACATAAATTGAAATACTAGTATATTTTTTTCAAAATAAAAAAAAATGTATATGTCTAGCAGATTATTACTTCATGAAACTTTTTATGGATGGACACAAAGAATTTCAAAAAAAAAAAAAAAAAAACAAAACAAAAAAAAAAACAAAAAAACAAAAGAAAAAAAAAAACGATAGGCTGATGTCTTTAAACAACATGTATATGATCTTTTCTGCATGACAGAAAATAAATAAAATTTATTTGAAACGATTGGATAAAACTGTATATGAAATTATGTTTGTCAAGAATTTGTACCCGGATATTGCATAATATTAAAGTTTGGTGCTTTTTTGTTATTCTGATCATGATTTTTATCATTTTTTGATCATGAACATGATTAAGAATTCTTTCAAAATGATATATCAGGATCAGGTTTATGTCAGCAATGATCACACTTGAAAACTAGAGGCTCACATGAGCCTGTATCGCTCACCTGGTCACTGGTTTTATTCATTGTCAACTATAAACCACTCATTCATACTATAAATCAGTTCAGCAGATGTTACATTTTCATTCTTGGATGAGGTACAAACTAAAAATCACAATCTTTGGAAGGGATCACCCAAAGACAGTTGTCCAATTGGCTCAGTAAGTTCAGAGGAGAAGACGTTTGAATGCATTTCCCATAGAGTCCCTAAATTAAACTATGGTCCACGCTGGCGGCCATCTTGGATGAGGTAAGAACGTAAAAATCACAAACTTTAAAGGGGACCACGCTTGGTTCAATTTGGCTTGGTAGTTTCAGAGGAGAAGATCTTTGGATGCATTTCCCATAGGGTCCCTATGTTAAACTATGCTCCCTGCTGGCGGCCATCTTGAATGAGGTATGAACATAAAAATCACAAACTTTGAAGGAAAACATCTAAAGACTATTGTAACCAAGTTTGGTTCCATTTGTCTCAGTTGGTTCAGAGGAGGAGACATTCATTGTCACCTATAAACCACCCATTCATACTATAAATCACTTCAGCAGATGTTATATTTTCATTCTTGGATGAGGTGCAAACTAAAAATCACAAACTTTGGAAGGGATCACCCAAAGACAATTGTCCAATTGGCTCAGTAAGTTCAGAGGAGGAGACATTTGAATGCATTTCCCATAGGGTCCCTATGTTAAACTGTGCTCCACGCTGGCAGCCATCTTGGATGAGGTACAAACGCAAAAATCACAAACATTAAAGGGGACCACCCAAGGACTATTGTGACAAAATTTGGTCCCCATTGACTCAGTGGTTTCAGAGGAGAAGATCTTTGAATGCATTTCCCATAGGGTCCTATGTTAAACTATCTTCCCCGCTGGTGGCCATCTTGGATGAGATGCGATCCTGCTGGACATATGTAGAAATTGTAGTTCTGGAAAACTTCAACACTTTNAACTGTTTTTCCGTTTTGGGAAACTCTCATTTGACTAAAAAAATTTGTTACATCTGAAATAACAGATACTGTGTCGTTGTCCGGCGCTGCTCCGTCAGCTAGTTTATCTACTTTAAACTTGATTAAAAAATACCCATTATACCAGTCATAAAACGAAGCCTTATCATTTATGCTAAATTTGTAGTCCGTTTTGACTTGTGCTTCTCCATTTTGTGGAGTTCTTATGGGAGTGTCTAGTAAAAAGTTACAATACTCATATCTATCGCAAAACTGCGTTCCTCTAAACATTTTTTATTACTGGATTATTATTTTTCTTTCTTATATAAAAATGATAGAGTTTATAAACAGTGTCTTAAACAGGTTAAACAAGAGTCTTAAGCGTTGGAAAAAGAGTAAAACCTATAAAATTTTTGTTTTACTAATGAGATGCTTAAACCGCAAGCAACGTAAAAAATGTGAGTGAACTAAGAATCTAGCCCGTTTTACCCGTCTAAACTGTAGTGAATAACAAATCTTACATGTTTGTTTATCCTCGTTAGTCCCGTAGATAGTAGTTAACTATGGGGGGAAATCTGCGGTTTTTTGAAAACCGCAGATTTTCCCCTATAGTTAACTACTATCAATACTCTTTATATAATGGACATATTCACATGAACTCCGTAGGGCTGAGACAGTATGAGACGTCCACAGAGTAAGTGTCTCTTGTAATACATGCATCAGCCGTCATGTGATATATAGTGGCGACGAAAAAGTCAAGGTCGATAGTTTAGAGGAAACGACTCAGTATGAGATCTGGTCGACTATAAAACCGTCCGTCCCGAGACTAAAACATTACAATGGGCAACTAATACCAAATATTTGACTCATATCTGCACTGCAGAGACATAAATATCGAAATCTCAATTTACAGATAATAAATTTACTTTAATCTCCGATATTCTTTTCATACCATGTGTTGACTAGCTTATAATTTGTCTTAAGGTAACGTTTATCAGATTCTGTAGACAAAATTCCAAATAAAATTAGATTAGCGCACACAGCTTACTAATGTGAATGTGAAAAAAAGTATGAAAAATTTCAAATATTAGGAGAAAATTAATAGAATAAGGAATTATTAACCTAAATTGTATGATCTTTACATCAGGTACCGCCAACAGAGACATTTTATATACCCTTTTCGAAAATGTGTATGCAAAAGAGATTATATGAGTCTAACACCAGTAAGAGTACCTGGCAAAGAAATCTGAAACACCCACGCGTAAAATTTCAAGTACTCGGACGAAGTTTGCGGAGTCTGGGGCTCTAGAAATCTTATCCGAGGGTGTCTCGGTGTCAGAGTACATGAAGCACGAGTCTGAGTTCTGGGTTATGTCGGTGCTAAAGATTTTTAATCTCAATTATATACTTTTAGACTAGACCATATATATTGCTATGATTAGATATTTGCAGGAATGAATCCGTGTAGCTTGTCTTATAATCCCCCTGCGTAATTCAGAAAACTCTTGCACCGCCAATCTATTTCCTTTTCCGAGGTGGGAGAAGGGAGGAGTCTTTACTGTATGAAATACATTTACTACTTATTTGTAATATAACCTGCGCTAAACTCTCCAAGCGTTGTTCCATTGCTTTGTTTTACCATGTTTTTGTAGAGACTTTCTCTCATGCGCATTTACTTCATATCCTTTCATTGTTTATGTCACAGTTTTAATCAAATATATATTAATCTATATGATTGTCTTCATCACAGTTAAATAAACAAGACAAACAGGAAACTTGAATGAAAATCTAAAAATTGTTTTACTTGGCAAATCAATTAGTTTTTTGAAAAAGAAAAATAGTATCCTCTTTCAATGTATTGAAGGTGATGATGTTTAAATATACAGACAAAGTAGCATCATTAGACATTACAAGGAACATTTTTCTTAGCTGTAGGAAATTGCAAATGGTGTAATGTTTTTTAATTGGTGATCGCTCATGTGTCCTAGAAAAAGTAATGTAAGATAAATTTTCACGAGAGCAGGAAAGTGATTACATATCTATTTGTTGTTTTTAATGGTAAGAAGTACCAAAATAATGTAAGGAGCATATCTACTGAATCAACAGCAACCTAATAATTAGCTGATCATCTGCAAAAAGTAACAAACAACAAAAACTGCAGTTATTTAATTTTGCAATAAAGATTAAGATAACGACAATATGTTGTCTATTTCTTCTGGTTGACTGTTATTTAGTCGCCTAGCCTGGAGATATAAAAACCCGATTCAGGGTAAAGAAAAAAGTACAAAAGTAAAATACATACAAATAAACATTAGGAACATAAGAGGGGGCCGATGGGTTTATTTCGTTCTCCGTGATCGGGGATTTCAATTTCCCGTGATTCGTTTTCCATTTCATTAATTTGTCGTGAATCGTTATTAGAACATTGTTTGATTCGTGATTGACAAAATGAATTTCCCGTGAACTGTGATTGGTCTGAATGATTTTTTCGTGATTCGTGATGAGACCCCCCCCAATCAGGCCCCTCACATAACAATGATAGAGTTATATCTGGCCAATGTTAACCTCATGTTCGCGTTCTAGAGACAACGGCAGTAGAATACCAAAGGAACAAGCGAAGTGATCACAAAAATCGAAGTCCAAAGACATGGCAAAAACAGCAACAGAGAAAAACAAAGACACAACAAGGACGAAAGACAGACACAATGTACGAATTTCAAAATGAAAAGACGACATTATAAGAACCAAGACACTCACACTCATAGTGTGAACTCCCATGAAAACCAGGAGTGACATCAGGTGCTTCGGAAGAGTAAGCATGTCCTGATCCACTAGCGGCTTCTGACACACTATTAGTGAGTCAATCTAGGGTTGAGTCCAAACCGGTTTTGTCAAATCCATGGAGACGTAAAATCATGCTGAAAATGTCCGTTTTCATTTTGGACACAGACACGTCATATCTGTAAAGGATGCCATGGTGACAGCCATGGAATTTCTGATGAGATGAAAGTAACTGGCCGAACAAATCTCTTACTAAGTAGCTTTTGGGACAGTTTTTTGCTCTGTTTAAAAAATTACTGTATAAGCTACATGCTCGACAGTTACGAATCATCTATGAATGTACACTCCATACGCTGGAGAGGTATGCATAATGCTGCCCAGAAAAGGAAAGTTCACAATTGGAAAGTCAAAATCACCACTTCATACAGCTTAGATTTCAAACGTCCATCTTCGTCAATGTATATCAATAGCTCTAACATGACTCCTGTTAATCGTCAACCAGTATAATACTCAATAACCGTTTGCTTCACACATGCGCAAATGGCATCTTGATGAGAGTAAAAGGGATGCAAAACAACCATGTTTTTAATTTTATTCATCTTATAAATGTTAAGAACATTTTTAACTAAATCATATCATTCAGTCACGTAAATGTGTATTGTTTTGCTTTCGATTTGAATTTTGAACTGGCATCTGTTTAGAAATGTCATATTGTGTTTTGTGACGTCATAGACACAATCAGCAACGGAAACGAGAAATCCGCATTCTGTTTTGTCGCTTCACAATGGAAAATCCCATTTTCTGTCTTTAGAATCGAAATAATTCATGGCAGGTATATGGTGATTGTTATTTAACCATGGGCTGGGACTTTATATTCGTAAATTTAACCCCTCGCTTAGGCTCTTAGTTAAATTCGAATATAAAGGCCCAGCCCATGGTTAAATTTCCAATAACCACATACCTGCCATGAAATATTTCTTAAATCTAAGTACAAGGTTGCAGTATTTGTATCATAAGTCTCTTCAATTTCAGGCTCATTGAGATTGATCTGATGTAGATATTCCTTGAATTTCGATTTTTAAGAAAAGGTACATCGTCTATGTAGCGGAGGCTGAAATTAAAGGACTGGGCTAAATGTTTTCGTTTTTTTCTGTGATAGCCCTTGTAGAAACTAAAGTGTGTTTAAAGAGTCTAATTGGTCAAATTGCAGATATTTATTCTTAATCGAGTTAATTTATCATTGATTTTACAATGGAAGAAAACGTTGACTCCATCATCTATTTTTGCCAATTCCCGTGAGATGTTTTAAAACGTCATAGCTTTACTTCTCGGTTAAATTTATTTCAATGGAACTTTATAAGAAGTAGACGATTCTGGAAGTGTTTTTCAGATGTTAAAAGATCTACTAGTTTCATTTAAGTTTTAAATTTACTTTTGTATAAAAAAAATGTTTAGAAGAATTGTCAATCATAGAAAGTTTTTTGACAATTTTCTTTAATGAGAACAGACGTATTATTAAGTAAAGTTTTAAAATGGGTTTTTATGTTACAGTTTTAAATGGTCGGTTGTAAGATTCAAAATAATTTATATCAAGTTGAAATTCGTTAAATATTTCTTAAATAAATATATACAATGAACACTTACCTGATCGAATATGTACTAGGGCTTTTTCGACACTTGAAGTTTATATAAAAATTGCCGAAGTTACTGTAAACTCATATGCCTATTTATTTGTATCAGGCATATAGTTCAATGTGAATCTATAGCTGTAGGCGTTAAAATTACTTTGATTTTAATTAAATAGATATTTCCGAGATATCGGTAATACTATATTTGTGATAAGGAATCAGTCAAGGTTAAGGATTCCAACATTTAATTACTGTATGTAAAAAAGATACCGAAATTCCAGATCTGTCGATGGTCTTTTCGACAATACAAATTAAATCGATTACGTACAAGCCTGTAGAGCATAATCAGAAACATTTGTTGGTTATCTCCCTGTATCAAGTTGGTTTTTTATGGTCAAGGTGGAGATAATTTCAATTAGGATATCAATCGCCCCTTTTGATATTGAAATTAAAATTGTATGCATTTTGACCATAAATACGACCTTGATACAGGGATGTAAAGTACGTGAGGACCGAATCGTCGGTCAAAAGAACGAACAATCCATGGTCAATGGCAACATCGGAACTACTTAAAAACTTAAAAACGCCTGAGTATGGGACAAAGGGAAAACGTGCTTTTGGAATTTTGCTACAAAGAAAAGCGAAAGTAGAATATTGGAAAATATTAGAAAAGTGAAGTCATACAGGCTAGATTGTAATGTACAACTGTTGTCAACTTCAAGATGAAGGACAAGAAACGAGGCCGTTGTGGAAGTATCTGTAGTATCCTAAATTTCAAGCTCTGCTGGATAAATAAGATGAAGAAAATTACCAAAGCGAGGGCTGTTTAGTGATAAGATATCATCTATCTAATGGAAGTGGAAATTAAAGTCTTTATTTTGAAGAAGTCCTTCAATGAATTCAGCATTATAAAAATGGATAAACAGATCGGATAAAAGAGGTGCACAGTTTGTGCCTATTTGAAATCCGATGGTCTGATGGAAAAAAATTCCTCCAAAATGGACAAATGTATTGTCGATCAGAAACTCTAACATTTTAGTCACGTCTTCCTCTGTGTATTTTACAAAGTATGCTTGTTCTCTGTCTTTGATAATGTAATTAAGTCTTCGTTTGCCGTACTTACGAGAGAAACAGCTATGAATTATATCTTTCAGCCGAGATTTCAGTTGTTCATGAGGAAAAGTATTATAAATTGTGGAGAAGTCAAAAGTTTTAATGCTGTTACAATGCGATAATGATGTCAAGCAGATCTTAAAAGTGTTTTATATCCACATTTCAATTACACCACTTCTTGCAAAGCTAGTATCACAGTAGTTTTGAGTGCCCTCTTTCACGCCTGTCAAGATGGAGGTTAAAAGCTATGTACTGTTGTTTGTATGGGCATTTGTGTTATTTTGGTACCCTGTACAAGGAAGGGGGATCGGTGTCTTCATCTTTGGTGGAAATCCCAAGGGAAAGCAAATAACTAAATACCGAACTTACTGTAAATTTAATTTTTGCATGTGGCCATTTCGACAACTTTTGTCTCATCAATGCAGATGAAATCTAAACATTTGGAAAACCATTAAATCAAAGACGTTCCAAAACTGATAGAGAGCAAGTAACCAAAACAGATTTATGGTTCTGTAACATCTCGTCCTTAACCATATTAGTAGCTGTGTTGGTTGGATTGTGCTGGGAGTTACTAATGCCCAGTTGTTTCTTTAAGCATTCGATGTAATAAGTTAACATATAAAGTTGATGTTATTAGGACTCTTATTTGCCGGAACAACAACATAATTGTCATGAATGGAGGATAAGTATCTGGCAACATCGGAATTTTGGAAAATGGATGATTCTTTAGTTCTCATTGACCCTAGTAGCTAAATAATTCTTTTAAGAATCATGGACATCACAGCCTTAATCCACCCGAAAGAGAATCAAGGTCTTCATATTGTTCACGTTTAGTCCATTTTCTGGCGTAGTCCTCTACAGCATCCATAAGGAGTTTAAAATCAAAATAACCTACGAATGTTTCTCATTTACCTGTAAATAAGCAGACAGGTAAGGTTTTAGGGGTCAGTACCGAAGCACTGGACAACTGGGCTGGTAATTCAGTCTCGTAAATTAAGAACAAAACAATTATCAAGCTGTGGAAAAACAAGTCCAAAACGCCGCTTTATCGGCTTTGAGATGTGTTATAAGTACATCTGTATATCGTAAAATATCATCCCGTGAGCCAGAATATGAAGCACAAGGGCGAGTGAGAACAGCAAACGAGCCCCAAGCTTCATATTCTGGCGAGTGCGATGATATTTTACAATATTCCAGCTTTCAAAATTCAGATAACTTGTTTATCGTCTTTTATTTCTTATCTATATACAATACTTTATTAAGTTTTGTGTCAAATTCTCCTTAGGTTGCGCGGGAAATGAGGTTCATTCCTTTTTACAAAATGGGAAATGTTTTGTAGTTATTTTAAGATCTGCACAATATTCCTTATTAAATTTTGAATTTTTTTATTGAACCATCTTAGAAAATCGAAATAAAGTCGATTTTTTCATTGCAGAACCTTTCCATTGTTTACACCTATGCACTTTTATGACGTCACAATGTAAACAAAATGGTAGCTCTGCTGAAGTTATCATTGACCTAGTTTCCGTATTTTTGTCGAAAAACATCGGTTATGCTTCATATTTTAGGCGTTGTGGGTACGTTAGAAGGGTTTGAAACCTAGCGCGATCTCCAACTCAAACAATCAAATGCCTGCACTATTTCGGGTGAAAGTCTGTATTTGAAACGTGGTCAGTATTTCAATGATGGTTCTTGCCTTATATATACACATAACTCCGACCTACCGTTGGGTGTGGGGTTTCCTCACCGTTCATTGAAGATCTTATGGTGGCTTTGAGTTGTTATTGCTCCCCTTAGGGTCGTTGTCTCTTTGACACATTCCCCGTTTCCCTTCTTTTTCTTACATGTAGGTCGGGTAAATGTCTGTACTTGAAACGTGGTCAGTATTTCTATGGTGGTTCTGGCCTTATATATACACATGTAGGTCCCAACAGGCCATTCAAGAACATTCCCCTCCTCCTTTAATAAATGAATTGCAAAGTAGATACATCACAATACATGCATCGAACAGGAACTCACCGCAGAAATGAAGGGATGTGAGCATGCTTTAAGGATCTACAACCGTTTATACAAGGTCATCTCCATTACCCTAGGTATGTGTTCTTTTGTTGCTTTTACATCCATTCTCCTATGTTACCATTCATTTCCATCACCTCCAAGGTTTGTTTATCACTCTGGTTGGTAAGTCCTTCAATTTGATTGCTTCCTGATTCTGCTCTTGTACTTTTTCTTGTGCGGCATTAGGGTGCTATTTAGGATTCATCCTTGAAATGTTGGGGTGGTGAAAAAGCAACCTGTTCCCACTAATTTTGAGTGCCGGTTTAGAATTTAATATATGTCGCCCACCTTTATCTAAACATGACTCAGCCTAGGGATAATGATATTGTTATAATATGTGGTGAAATATAATCGAACACACAAACAACAATACATATCATTTGACCATTTCTAATTTTAGTATTTTGTTCTTTCTAATTCACCCGAAGCACCAGATGTCACTCCCGGTTTTAATGGGAGTTCACATTTTGAGTGCCTTAATATGGTCTTTTTATTTCTGTGCACTGTGGCTGGCTCATGCCCTTGTTTTGTCTTTATTTTTCTCTGTTGCCGTTTTTGCAATGTCTTTGGATTTCATTTCCCTTGTTCCTTCAATATTCTACTGCCGTTGTTCCTGAAAGGAAAACAAAAAAAAATACCAAAGTTGCATGAAAACAGTGAACTTCGTTATGCTATACACGTGTTTCAAGGAGTTACCTCTCACCAGCAGCATAAAAATCAAATAATATGGAAAGCCAGTAGTCAAAAGGAGTAAAAAAAAGTACTTATTTTCAAATATATAGAAATAGGACGCCAAATCAAGTACCAAAGACATCTACCGAGTGCAATACACGGAATGAGGCGTCAGTATTTTTCAACAGTTAGAATTTTGATAAAAACAGTAAATTTCTATCACATGCAAGGTAGAATTTTCATGTCTGTGAAGTCTGGCCCCTGTGTGCTTCTTTCTGACTATTTTTTTGTTTGACTTGCCATTTAATTTGATTCAAATGCAACTAATAAAAGGTTTCTCTTTTAAACACGTGTAGCTATACATAATGACAAAAAATATTGTTTATTATGCAACTTAGGGTATTTTGAATTTTAAAAGGTCCGTGGGTATTTACCAGTTTGACTTGTCTGATTCGAAATTTTAACCTAGAGTTTTATAAAAATTTACTTTTTATCAAATGCCAAGCCCTAAACATTCTTAGGCTTCGTTCCATGTATTGCATTCGATTGATGTCCTTGGAATTAGATATCGAAATTTTTGGTGATGCAGTACCTCTTTCTGACTACTTTTGGAATGTGCTTTTAAATATTAATTAATTTTAATGCTGCTGATGAGAAGGTACTACTTGTTACATTTGTACAGCATAAGGGACCGACCATTTAACCTGAA
>MJUU01000885.1:28098-54936 GCA_002080025.1 Modiolus philippinarum
AAAAACGATACATCACCAAACTTGTTTTTCCATCGAAAGCTTTTGAAGATTTTTACCTTTTAAATATAGTCCATATATGTAGAAAATAAAATTTTTACTTCTCTAAAATGAAAACAAAACGATAGATCTTGACGAAAAAGCAGGGAAAGGTGTATGGTGTCTTCCAGTAGTGATTTTTGGAGTATGAAATGAACAATAAGGTTCATTGTCTACATCTAAAAAAAATGAAAAAAGTTGTTTTCTTTTTTCTATCATTTCTATAGAATTACTTCCCTTTGATACAATACCGTTTTACAAAATATATTTTTTGTTTATCGAATAAATATTGCTTAATATGTGTATATACCTAATCATTCTGACATTATAAAATTTAGTTAAAGAAATGTCATGCAGACATTTTTTTTACTTTCTTTTTAGGTGGTTTATATGTAATTCAATAGATGAGAAATCCAGTGATTCCTTCTTACGGTATTTGAGGCGATAGTTTCCGCCTTCAATTAATCGAAGGTTCTCCCGGGAGAGTTCCTAGATGCACATATTTAGACAAAACTTTTACTGTGAATGTTACTTCGGGATAGAAAAAAACTACGTTGACGTCTTTGTATTCAGTATGGGAATAGAATATTTAGCTGATATTTGTCGAACCATGTGGTAAATTCTACATATGAAAATGTGCTGACAGTGTCATAAAATAAGTAATAAAGATTTTCTATATTGAGATGGGAAAATTATGGATTTGAAATCTCATTTATTCTTTTGTTTTGAACAATTATTTCATTTTAATGGCAAGAGCTTTAATGATAATCCATCGAGATTGTTCTGTAACTGGCAATGTACGTATATCGTAATTTGAAGCTGAATTACCCAATAAAATAAGGAAAAAGCAGTAAATATGGGGTTGCATGTACTTATAATGTATCTTTAGTTCAAAGAATTGAGAATAAAAATGAAAATTAATTTAATGATATATTTATGTAAAAGAGCAAAAAGAAAAATGGTTGAAGATGAAGAAACCCTCATTGGAATAGGTCAGAAATTTTCTTTGGAACGTACTCTTCAATTTCTTGAATTCAGATATTCCTACTTTTCAAAATATTATTTGCAGATCATGACCGAACGACGGAATAGACTAGTTACACTTTCACGTACAGATTGTCCGCAATTGCTACGCCCTAGAATACTGTATAGATGTTCCAGAACACTCTATAGAGGGCCCAGAACACTGTATAGACGGACCGGAATACTGTATTGATGGCCCAGATCATTCTATAGGTGGTCCAGAACACTGTAAAGAGAGACAAGAACAATGTATAGATGATCCATAACATCCTTAAGTTGGTACAGAACACTTTCTAGATTGTCAAGAACATTGTATAGATGGACCAGAACACCCAACACTCTATAGATGGACCAGAACACTCTATAGCTTGACCATAACACTGTATAGATGGACCAGAACACTGTATTAATGGTCCAGAAAACTTAATTGATGGTCCAGAACACTCTATAGTTGATTTAGAACACTGTATAGATGTTGGATCAGAACACGGTATAGATGGTCAAGACACTCTAAAGATGGACCAGAACTCTCTATAGATGATCTAGATCTCTGTATAGATGATCTAGATCACTGTATAGATTGACCAGAACACTGTATAGATGGTCCAGAACACTATTTAAATTTTGAAATTGAAATCTTCCCTTTCGTCGGAAATTTTAGTACTGAAATGACCATTTTTACGTGAGATTGAAGGATATGGCATCTTTTATTTAATAATCTTTTACGTGTCCCTGTAGAAATCCAATCTCGTAAAAATATAAAAATCAAGTCTGAGTATAAATAAGCAAAATTAGTGCCCATTGGTATCCCATCTTGGTGTTGATAAATAGACCATCCAAATGAGACAAATATATTATCAAATACTGCACACCTGCTTTTCACGTAGAACACACTTTTCCTTTTATATTGGTTTTGAAAATATGTGGATTTATTACCTATTGCAACATTTATGAATCGACAAATAAACAATGGAAAGATATGGAGTAAATGTACATGAGGCAAAGTCTCTACAAATACATGGTATAACAAAGCAATAAAACAACGCTTTAATTGTTGTTCTTCACCTTGAAGTCACCATTAGGCCTTGAACAATGAGCTTTGCTCATACCCCATAATAAGTTCAAGACGGCCCTGGCACCAGTTTGAGTGGAATTGTTTGCTAGATGTCAAGCAATGCTACATTCATGCATCGCTCTCAATCAATCTAAATCGTCAACAAACATAAAATAAACTGACAAAGTGTCCTTACAACTGCTGCCATTCGTTGCCCGACAAAAAGACCAACAGAAGATATCCATAACATATATAAACAAAAACAGGGAACTTTGAAGGCTTTCTGAATAATACATTTGATTCGTGATTTAGTTTATCATGAGGAACGTGGTGTACAGTGTGAAAAATCAAAAGATTAGAGAGATTGTATTTAAGAAAATAAACGGGATTTAAGATTTTTCAATAAATCCGTCCAATTTTTCACTTTCCACGTGTGATTGATGTCACTTCGGGTATGAATAGTTTCACAGTATGCTTGATGCCTGTCTTTGACTGCAGACAAAATCTAAGTTCAATAGATAATTCAGCAGTTGAGCAAGACGAAGAACCTGTGATATATCTTTTCTTGTACAGATTTGTGTAGTTTGGTACTCAGTATAGGTATGGCAAGTCTTGGTTGTAATTTTAAGCAACTTTTCTCTCGCTGCTGAGAGTAAGTTGGTTTATTTGACATGTAAGCTATTCACGTTTTAGGCGATCGAATCCGGAAGTTATTGTAGTAAGTCCTAGTAATATTCTTTCATTTCCGTCTCTTTTCTCTGTATTAAAAATTTTATCAAATTCTTGTTCTAAGTAATAAAAGGAAGTGTTTGACGTTTGTTATTTGTCCTTAAAGAATTATTTGGTAGTAAGTAGGTTTACTAATGTTTTTTATATTTATTCAGATCAGTAACTTTGTATTTATCAAACAGACAAGAAAAGCAAATGAGCCCAGTACAGGATAAAATCATCTACGGAAGTTTATTTATGATTATCCAGCAATTGGATAGAATGTTAGGAGAAGTAATAAATACGTCATAAAACAATTTTGAGACGTTTTTGTCCGATAATAACATGTTATGATAAATTTCAATATTGATATTAATTTGAAATTTATTCGCTTTGCGTTTTTTTCTCGCACTACCTGTACATTGTAAGTGTCGCAACGTACGCGAACGTGATAAAATGACACATCAGCACCCTTTGTCAATCATTTTCAATGAGTTACATCGTGCTTGTCAAATGATACATCAAGTGATACAATGTGTATATCTGCACACCACTGCTCTCCCGGGGACAGCTGACAAATTCATTGTATCATTTTTACAAATTATGCTTTTGCTCATTCTTTTCTTGTTCAAAATACTGGTCTTGCCTGTAATGGGTTATATTTGCTGGTTATCACTTGGGGGTTTATTAGGTAGTATGTGGACACGGCATAGCAAAAGGGAAGGTTTGGGTGTCCAAAACTTCTTTTAACATTGCAGCTTGTTATTGCTACTCTTTGTATCAAGTCCGCCTGCCCATCGATTCCTTCCCGTTTTGTTTTTGTTAATTCTGGTGGATGATGGCCTGTGGTTGACATTTTTAGTTTTTGTGGGCGTTTTCTGTTATAATATTATATATATCGATGCTAGCGGGAAGTAAATTCAAGTTCAACACTTATCTATATATATTGAGATTTAAAACTAAATTTATCTGTATCAATTTTAATCAATATAATATTATTTGGTATACCTGTACACAGGTACACAGTTATTTGACAGATCGTCACATGATAGAGAAATGGCAGATGGTCAAGCTATAATGTAAAAGTCTGAAAGTATGGGTTGCTGCTTTTCTAATGAGGTTTGTTTATGGATTTAGTAAATCAATGTATACAGAGTATCGGAATGTGGTCAATAAATCTTTATGCTTACATTTGCATATAATATGAAATATGAACATAACGAATACAGTAAATAAACATTAAACACACTTCCGTTTAAACACTTTGCAAGCATATTCTCAAATATCTAAATAGTGATACAATAACAAATACAGAATATAGAATTTTTTTTGCCAAATCGAGGTTAAATGATCAATTAGTATTGACCAAGGCTGTAACACCGTATCGGAACGACACCGGATATTAGTACTACCGAAATGGACGATTGATATTACTTTAGCTCCTAATATTTGTGACTAGAAATGTGTGTGATGATCCGGCGATAGGATAAAATTAGAGTTCATGATAGTCGTTTAAACATAGAGTAAAGCAAGTAAATAAAAATTAGCGATGAAAACACGTCGCCTACTACCGCCGAATTGTCCCAACGGGATTTTTTTCTTCAAAAGCAAACGATTTTAGATGTGTTGTGTTAAATAAAACATACCCTTTAGTTCAATAATTTCATCCTTCGATTAAAATTAAGTAACTCAATGTCTCAACAGCCGGTAATGTAACTTAAATCATGAAAACAAAATTGTGAAATTGTACGGCGATTTGTAGAATATGCTACATATTAGACAAGTCGCCGTACTCTTTCATAATTTTTTTACTTTTTCATAATTTTTTCTTTACAACAGATTGAAAATAAACCACCCTTAGCTTATTGTTCATTCATTAGTGATTCCCTCTCAATGTATTGAAGTATTTATTTTTGTCATATAGTATCAGAAATGTATTCCGGTTTGAACACGACCCAGAAGTCCCGTATTTGTAAGACATTTGCACTTCATTTTACTATCTGACAAACCTGCCTTTAATTCCTGATTCACTTTATCAAACACTCAACGCATTTTACATGTCTTTGCACACGACACCTGAATGGATTTCGGGAGCTATGGCGAGCTGCTTTGGTAGTGTCTAGATGATGGACATGGGAATGATCCGTCTTTGCTGGTTATGCAGGCTGTGAACAATTGTAGACAAGCGCCGTAAAGAAATACCAAGCTCCATGATGTATAACATTGATCTATGTTTTGAAAACCAGCAGCCTCTTAAAGCGGTATACAGAGATAATTCCAATGCCTATACCCATTCCTACCTTTTTCCCCAGTGACAATTTAAACTGGTTACCAGGTGTCTGCATATGTTTATTTTTTCGTTTTGATTTTTTGAATTTGCAAACTTTTCCTCGTTCCGATTTAGCTAAAATGTTTCTCATGTACTTGATTGTAACAAGAACGCTGTCTGCTTCGTTATCTTTATCAACCAAATAAAGAAATTCTTGTCTAGTAAAAAACATTGTTTCAAATTCGAGGTATATAGCTTGGTACAATGTTTCTTATATTTCATCTCCGCTTCGTAAAGTAATCACCCGCTTAACATACATTGTATATATTTCACATCAAATATGAAAAAGAAAGGAAATGAGGTAAATGTGAAGGAGACAACAACCCGTCTCCAGGTTAAAACGACCCAAACCAAAGCATCTAGGGGTCACTGTACGATCTTCAACAGCGTGAGGAACCAAAAAAAAAAAAAAAAAAAGAAAGAAAAAAAAAAGATTCTTTTACAAATGATCACAATGCGTGTGCATTTCGAAAGTCATTAAATTTCCTGAAAAATTCAAATCACACGATGAATTAAAAAAATTGTAATGTTTCATTTCCCTGTTCCTCCAACAACACAATATTAAGGATGTGTAATATTCGTTTCTGTATTTTGTTTAATTTTCATTTTCTGATTCCTCTCACAGCACAATACAGATGTGTGTCGATCATAATCAAATATTTTAGCGTAATTTAGTATCTGATTCAATTCAATATTTTATTAAAGTCTCATCTCTCATAATTATACATAATATACATATACAATATAAAACATATAAAACAATACACATATAAAAATATAAAACAATACACATATAAAACATACAAATGAGAGCCATTCTATACAGAATGATAAGAGATTATAACCTTAATTAAAAAAAATCATAACTAAGACATTTTAAATTCATTATTTACAATATTAGAAGTTTCTGTGAATCATGATCTAAAATCATATGGCAGGCTGTGGCACATGCTTTTAAAACATTTTCATTAGAAAATGGAAGAACAATGGAAGAACGCTTTTGATGTTGTTCTCCATCCTTAAGTCACTATGAGACCTTCTAGAATGAGCTCCTCTCATACTTCATACTACATAGCACCGGTTTGGGCTAATTAAAGAACGATGCTACACCCATATTTGTCTGTACCAATAGATGCAGGATCGTCAACAAAAATAAAATTAGCTGACAAATTCAAGTTCCTTAAGCTGCAGTCGTCTTTTGCCTGACAAACAGACCCAAAAGAATACAATCATAACATACATGTATAAACAGCTAGAGGGCACTCATAAACATGGCTTGTAAAATGAGATGTGGACACTATAAACAGGATGGTCAGACTAACATTTGGAAATTGCAAAAAAAAAAAAAAAAATAGAATGCTAAAAATTGAACGTATAAAAATGAATCTATATGATACAAGTTAACTATAACTAAAATACAAGAACACAATGACATATGAATAATAACACAATTATCGAATAGGTCGACGAACGTTTTACAATTATTCCAAAAGAGCAACAACAGCCACTATAAAGCACATTGAGGTTTGGAAGCGAACAAGGAAAATTCTTGACCAAAACTGACCATGAAATGTTATAGAGCACAAGGAGAAGGGTTAAAGGTACACAATAAACATAGACTTCAAACAGTTGGTTTCTGCAAAAAAAAAAAATGTATACATTAAAAAAAAAAACAGAATAAATTGCAATCAATATACAATCACATATCTATCCACAGTTAAGATGTAATAAAATGTAATTCTCAATATGCTTAGGATGTTTATTGATTGAAACGTCAGTATATAAAAACGCCTGACCGAATTTTATACAATTTTGTTTAATGATTATAAGAAACAAATTCAGCTGCACAAAACATTAATTTCTACTTTTTTTAATGACTTGTAGTGTGTTAACGCTATGAGCGCTATTATTCTTACAAGTACTGAATGACAAATAACAGTATCCTTTAAAAATGACATTCTTATATGGCAGCCGCCTTAGCACATATTCTATACGATAATGTAATTACTCAATTGGATTGTTTTATTAAAGCTTGGTTAACTATTGAAATCCAGTTATATCTGTAAGTCAGACTGCTGAGGCACATCTTATGGAATCACTAAAGTAACGTCATGCTAGCAAGAAAGTAATGAGTGATTCAAAATTTTTCAAAGGTATCGAAATCCAGGACAAAATAGAAATGCTTTTGAGGGATTAATTAAATCTTCATCCAAAATTTTGCAAAATTCAATTAATTAAGTGCACAGCTGTAAAAGTTTTAAGGATTTATAGGAATGTATAATAAAGGGCTACGCCGAGCGCAGCATGATACGACCGCAGCATGTCGACCACTGAAATTTCAACAAAGGTAGTTTAAAGTGAATGTGGACACAGTAAAGAGCTTGACACAATAATTAGATGGACACAAAAAGAAGCTAGACACAGTTATTAGCTAGAAACAAAATAGGGAAAAACCCTTTTGATTACTTACTGATAAAAAACCGTAAGAGCTATGCAAAATATGTACTATCAACTAAAACTTTACATCCATAGAAATTCAAAGAAAATATCCATCGAAATCTGATGAAAAATAAAGATATGACACATTTAGAAAAATTGCAATTTTGGCCCCTTTGACCCCTTGTAGCTCCGAAACAGTAAGAGCTACAACAAATCCGTTGACACAATACTGAAAGCTTATATCAAGAGGAATCCAAAGAAAAAAATCCCATCAAAATCCAATGAAAAATAAAGATTTGACATATTTAGAAAAATTGCATTTTTGGCCCCTTTGACCCCTTGTAGCTCAGAAACGGTAAGACCTACAAAATATCTGTTGACATAATACTGAAAGCTTAGCTCAAGAGGAATCCAAAGAAAAAAATCCCATTGAAATCTGATGAAAAATAAAGATTCGACATATTTAGAAAAATTGCATTTTTGGCCCCTTTGACCCCTTATAGCTCGGAAATTGTAAGACCCACAAAAATTCGTTGACATACTAATGAAAGCTTAGATCAAGAGGAATCCAAAGAAAAAAATCCCATCGAAATCCGATGAAAAATAAAGATTTGACATAATCTGCAAATTCGCAATTTTGGCCCCGTTCGGCCCCTCATAGCTGGGAAAGGAAACAAGTTACCAAAAATCTAATAGCTGAGTGCTGTATAAATTTTTCGCAAGGAATCCATTGAAAAAAAACTGCATCAAAATCGGACTTCAAATAAAAAAAATATTTTTTTTGAGATTTGCCCCTGTTGGGCCCCATTTATCTCGTGAGTGGTACATGCTACGTGAAATTCGTTGGCATATTCCAGATTGGAAATTTCCTCAGGAGCACACTGAAACAAACCCCATCAAAATCCAATAAATAATAAAGATTCTACAGTCAAATATGTGAAAACACCTTATTTAACCCTTTTTTGGCCCCTAATTCTGAAATGGGTGGGCAGAAACCTAAAGGAAAAAAACGTTTCTCAAGAATGTTCTAAGAAACATCAAACTAAGATTTGAAAACAATCCATCCACTAGAACCAAAGTTATGCTGTCCACAGACACGAAAATATATAATTTTACCCCTTTTTGGCCCCTTTTTTGCCTCTTTTTCAAAAACGGGTTGGGCAGGGAACGCGAAATTAAAACCCGGGCTTGAGCTTGTGCCAACAAACATCATACTAAAATTTGATAACAATCCGTTCACTAGAACTAAAGTTAAGCTGTCCACAGACGCCGACGCCGACGCCAACGCCGACGCCGACGCCAGTGCCATACCATAATACGACCGCAAAATTTTTGCGGTCGTATAAAAATAAATGTATTGAAATATATATATAAATTCTTGTAGTAAGAGCAATTTTTTACCTCATGTACGTGTTCAATCTAAACATACCAACATCAAACGGGACACATATTGTTTCTCTCTTTTTCTTATTGTGACATAATTTGTTTAGAACTATCACTTTGTACTTTTTACAACCCCCTTTTACATATATATTTCTATGGTGTTGTTAACAATGGATATACATCTAAACATCATCCACTTACTGTATAGTATTTGGGAAAAATAAAATATATTAGACCAGAACTTTAATCTGAAACTAATCGCTGAAAAATTTTCCTTTGGAAGTTTTGTAAATAATTTTAAGGACGCAGCTGCTGTAACCCCGACAGTAGTTGCCCCCGATGTAAAGGGGTAGTTATCTTTATAAATAAATAAATATATATATATATATATATATATACATATACGTCTGAAAATCAGCCCAACATTGTTAGATATGCACATTTGTAGTTCCCTCTCCGGGATTCGAACCATCACTGTTGTGACATCTATGGCAACACCGCCTGCACTACGTCCAGCGCCCTAGACCAAGCGGCTACCTAGGCTATGTAAAATATAGCTTTCGGTAACCGGGTGATATATATACAAAAACAAATAAAGTAACTGTAACAACACTAAAGAATAAAAAAATATATATATACAAGATGTTAACTGTGTTATATTTCAGGAAACCGTTTCCCTTCATCAGACACATTTACTAAAATAAAATGTATAATTCAGTCTATTACTGTTACAAAAATATATCAAATACACAAACCAACAAAAATTTAATTTTCAAATTTTTATCTTCAGCCAACCAATCAAATCAACTCTTCAGAATCAGAGTCTTTGAAAAAAATACTTGTGGCTACTTGTTTTTCATCTAGAATACACTTTTGAATTTTTTTCATTAAGTCCATCAGGTTCTAGCGTTTTCAGCTGGTACATCCAAAATTTTTCCTTTTTTCTTCTTGTCTCCTTGTCCCAGTTCGAATTGACTTCGATGATTTGGAATCTTATATCATCGAAGGAGTGTCCAGAGTTTCTCAAATGCCGTGTGAGCGGACAATTTCTGTTGTTTCTGTAAAAAGGATCTGTGATTATTGAATCTCAGATTGAAATGATCTTCAGTCTCTCCTACGTACTGGATTTTGCAAGCCCCGCATGTCAGAATATATATTAAATTTTTTGATTTACAGTTGGAATCTGTAAATATTTTAAATTGCTCTCCGGTAACAGAGCTACTGAAATTGATGTTAGTATCAGCAGGTTTGCAACAAAGGCACCTTTTAATTCTACAAGGGATATAAGAACCTTGTTCTGATGTTTGTGGTTTCTTTAAAACTGATGACATAAGAATATCTTTCAAGTTTTTATGTCTTTTAAATGAAACAACAGGGGGACAAGGGAAAATTTTGCATAAACTTGGATCTTTTTCAACCAGAGTCCAATATCTTTTGACAATGGCACTTAATTTTCTCAGGTCAGGATGGTAAGTGACAACAAGCGGGGTTCTCAATAATTTGTCCTTTTCTCTGCATTGAAAGAGGCTTGTTCGGTCAATAGTTCGTACTTTATCAAATGGTTGTTTGAATGACTTGCTGTTGTAGCCCCGAAACGGAACCATGACAATGGACATCTACACAAAGAAAACAGACAAACATCTTTTTCTATCTCCAAAAAGCTGTCATCCAAAGCATGTGACACGTGGAATTCCGTATAGCCAGGGTCTTCGAATTCGACGAATTTGTTCCACTGAAGCTACATTCAATCACAGAATAGGTGATTTAAGCAAACATCTTAAAGCTCGGGGCTACAACAGCAAGTCATTAAAACAATCATTTGATAAAGTACGAACTATTGACCGAACAAGCCTCTTTCAATACAGAGAAAAGGACAAATTATTGAGAACTCCGCTTGTTGTCACTTACCATCCTGACCTGAGAAAATTAAGTGCCATTGTCAAAAGATATTGGACTCTGGTTGAAAAAGATCCAAGTTTATGCAAAATTTTCCCTTGTCCCCCTGTTGTTTCATTTAAAAGACCTAAAAACTTGAAAGATATTCTTGTGTCATCAGTTTTAAAGAAACCACAAACATCAGAACAAGGTTCTTATATCCCTTGTAGAATTAAAAGGTGCCTTTGTTGCAAACCTGCTGATACTAACATCAATTTCAGTAGCTCTGTTACCGGAGAGCAATTTAAAATATTTACAAATTCCAACTGCAAATCAAAAAAATTAATATATATTCTGACATGCGGGGCTTGCAAAATCCAGTACGTAGGAGAGACTGAAGATCATTTCAATCTGAGATTCAATAATCACAGATCCTTTTACAGAAACAACAGAAATTGTCCGCTCACACGGTATTTGAGAAACTCTGGACACTCCTTCGATGATATAAGATTCCAAATCATCGAAGTCAATTCGAGCTGGGACAAGGAGACAAGAAGAAAAAAGGAAAAAATTTGGATGTACCAGCTGAAAACGCTAGAACCTGATGGACTTAACGAAAAAAATTCAAAAGTGTATTCTATATGAAAAACAAGTAGCCACAAATATTTTTTTCAAAGACTCTGATTCTGAAGAGTTGATTTGATTGGTTGGCTGAAGATAAAAATTTGAAAATTAAATTTTTGTTGGTTTGTGTATTTGATATATTTTTGTAACAGTAATAGACTGAATTATACATTTTATTTTAGTAAATGTATCTGATGAAGGGAAACGGATTCCTGAAATATAACACAGTTAACATCTCGTATATATATATTTTTTATATTCTTTAGTCTTGTTACGGTTACTTTATTTGTTTTTGTATATTATTTTTCATGTACCTGCATTTATCTCCGACAGCTGTCGTTGATTAATCCAACACTCAATAAACACAGTTGTGGTTGGTATTCTTAGATATTTATATATATATACCTCAACATTATGACTTTTACATTTCTGTTAGTTTACCACGAGTATGATAGAATAAAAGGAGGATCCCAAATATTTATCATTTTTTCGCTCAGAATGCGGAAAAGAGGTCAATCACCACTCATTTATACAGTTTTCGGCGAGATAACATGTATCGAATTCGATTGTATATTCAAATTTCGTCAAATATAGAAATACAAATTTCGTTTTGTCAGCAAAAAATTTGGTTTTGCAGTACTCCTGCTCCAAGGAGTAACATCTCATCAGCTGCATAAAAATCAATATGGAAAGCCAAAATTTAGTAAGAAGTACTAATTGCAAAAAAGTCCCACATACCAACATTAAGATTCTAAAAATTGTTCCCTAACAATTGGAGTGAAACAATCTTTACCATTTTAGAACGTATTAAAACCAACATCCATATAGTTCTTTTATAAGATACATTCTTTATTATTACATTTAAAGAATCTCAACCATTTTAGAACCAACCAACATCGGCAATAGGATTTCTTTATTAATAAGTTTAAAACAATCTTTACTTTGTTCGAACGAATTAGAAACATTATCCAAATAGTTACTTCTCAGTAAGTTTAAACTAATCTTAACATTTTAGAGCGAGCTAGACCCAACATCCATATCGCTTTTGTAAAAGGACTTCTTTATAAATTAGATGAATTTAAGAACGAACTAGAAGCAACATCCAGTTTATTTTTAATCAGATTAAAACAATTTTTACCATTTTAGAACGATCTAGAACAACATAGATCGTATCTTTGTGAGAGGACTTCTGAATTAATAATATTAAAACTATCTCGGTTGTTTATATGATGTGGTTGTCTTTTATGAGTCTTTCTGTCGGGAAACGAATTGCAGCAGTTGTAAGAGCACTTGAGAATTAATTTTATGTTTGTTAACAACCAAGCATCCATGACAAAAGGGATACACGGATGTATAGTGTTGAACAAAATGAAAAACAACAATAAAAGCTTTATTCTATTTCTGGGTATCACCACGTATTTGTAGAGGCATTTACTCCATATCCTTCCCTTTTTTTATTGTCAATTTCCTCTAAAACCGGTGCCACTTACTGTAGGATATGAGCACAGCTTCTTGTTTAAGGCCTCCAATGTACTTCAAGATGAAGGACAACAATGAAAACATTTCATTGCTTGGTTTTATCATGTATTTGTAGAGACTTTGTCTCATACGCATTTACTCCATATCCTTTCTTAATTATCTTTGCCGATTAGAGCGAATGAGAAGCAACACCAAGATCGTATGCTTTTTAGAAAAAACTTCTTTATTTAATTGATTAAAACAATATTGACCATTTTAGAACGAATTGAAATTAATATTCAGATCGTTCCTTCGCAAGAGGACTTTTTAAGGTAGCAGACTCGGGGTAACCCAAACATTTTCCACAAATTCAATTTTCTTTAAATTCGCAGTATGAAACAATTATGTGCTAATATACTTCAAGAAAGCATACATGAAGTGTTGATTTGCAGAACAAAAGAAATAACATTGTCAAAGCAATGCTGTTATAAGGGTTTTGTTCAATTTCTACTAAACAAAAATCCTATCATTCAATTTTCTTCAAAAACCGAGAAATTAAAAATCCTCCACACATATGACTTATGTCAAAATTTTAGAAAAATTCAACGTATCATTTGTTCACAATGTTAGGAAGACTGTATAAATAGACATAGTTTTCCTTGATACTGGACGTCAAGTGAAAGAATTATCTCCCTTGCCAAATATCTGACTTTTATTAAATTTAATTTTTTTAAGATTCCTTTCAAAACCTGGAAGTTTTAATGCAGGCATTATGAAGTGTTTTCTTAATAGAGTGTGCTTTCATGATAAGATGGATATTTTCTTTCTATTTATGAAAAAAATATTATAAATCTTGATTTTCATTCAAGTGATTTTTATATAAAAAGGAGTTATCTCCTCTTACCCCAGACCTACTACTTTAAGTAATAAAATTAAGTTAATCTTTACAATTTCAGAACGCGTCAGAACCATAGGACAAATTTTCATATAGTTCTTTTTAAGAAAAAGAAAAATAAGGCACGAAAATAATAAAAAAAAATCAGAACTAACGCAAGATTAGTGTTAGCTGCCACGAAAACTGGGAGTGACATCGGGCGCTCCGGAAGGGTGAGGATATCCTGTCCCGCTAACTACACCAGTCAATTTATCTTTACCATTTTAAAACAAAGAACGAATGAGAACCAACAGCCATCTTGTTTGCTTTGTGAAAACGTCTCTTTTTAATTAGATCAAAATTATCTTTACCATTTTAGAACGAATTAGAACCAACATCCACATCGAATTTACTGAAGGATCCTCAGCGAAAATATACAGAAACTAGTGGAGAATATATTTCAGCAAGACAGTTTCGTCCTCCTGAAAAGAGAAGTAAATGTAAGTTTTTAACAGATTGTTCTCCAGTAGCATATATTTTTTAAATGGTTGAACTAAAAGTTTAAATTTTTTTCTGCTTTAGATCACCGTTTTTAACTTAAAATTCTTTTATTTGTCTAACAAAATTTCATACCTGTAAAAAGTCTGCAGAATAGTAGATGACTTCCAAAATGTGTTCTTAGTAAGGTTGACCTGATGCAGAACAACTTGATGTAGAACAATAATAAAAAAGTTGCCCCTTGGCTTGGTATTCCATGTATCTTACTTTTATGGGTTAAGTTCCCTATAGTTTGGTATTTGTTTTCATATAATTACATGTCATAAATGATCTATATATAATGATCTATATAATTACAATAAATTACAATGAAATTCTTACTTCAAAAAGGGTTGTCGTTTTCAACTCTGTTTGTTAGAAATATTGTTTAATTTCGCCTGACATCAGAGAAAAGTAAGTGAGAACACTGAACCGTCAATCCAAAACGAACAATCCAAGGACAATGGCAACATCAGAAACAAACAAAAAGATGAAAAAAAAACAGACACAACATGGATACGGCACAGAAAAGAAAAATGAAGACACACACACACACACAAAGATGAACAACACGGACCCAATAAAAAACTATGGGTGAGATCAGATGCATCGGTAGAGTTACGGGCGTCAAGTTGGTTACTTATTCCTTATTCGTTACTTATTCGTTACTTATTCCTTATTCGTTACTTATTCCTTATTCGTTACTTATTCCTTATTCGTTACTTATTCCTTATTCCTTACTCGTAACTTATTCCTTATTCACATTTTTTTTTCGATATCATGGATATGGCGTTATTATTATTGCGTTAAATATTCATAGAACGCGGAAGAAAATTGAATTTATAAATCCTCTGCATTTCAAGAAAACAAAGAAGATGTTAACTGTCATTACCATTGAAAAATTACTCTAAATAGTGTAAGGGTAGAAAACGAATATGTAACAAATAAGGTGAAGGGTATAAACATGTAAACAAGTTGGATTCACAAGTTATAAGGCGCGGATTCATAGGTGGGCTCACCCGGCGTACGCCCCCCCCCCCCAAAAAAGGAGGGGGAGACAGGTATGAACATGCAAACAGGGTTGATTTACACTTATAGCACAGCTCTAGCACTATTCGCAAGAAAAAATGCATTCCCGAGTTGTAACGGGTCGAAAACTAATAAATAGCGAATAAGGAACGAATAAGTAACAGCGTTCCAGGAGAGACTGGAGACGGATATAAACAGGCAAACAGGGTGGATTCACAACTAAAAGCACAACTCTACCACTAAATACCAGAAAAAAGCATTCCCTAGCTGTAACGGGTCGAAAACGAATAAATAGCGAATAAGGAACGAATAAGTAACAGCGGCCCAGGAGAGAGTGGAGACGGATATAAACATATAAACAGGGTGGATTCATGACTAAAAGCTAATATCCAGCATAAAATACCAGAAAAAAATGCATTTCCGAGTTGTAACGGGTCGAAAACGAATAAATGGCGAATAAGGAACGAATAAACAATAGCGTTCCAGGAGAGAGTGGAGAAGGATATTAACATGTAAACAGGGTGGATTCACAACTTCAAGTAGAAATCTAGCACTAAATACCAGAAAAAATGCATTTCCGAGTTGTAACGGGTCGAAAACGAATAAATAGCGAATAAGGAACGAATAAGTAACAGCATTCCAGAAGAGAGTGGAGAAGGATATCAAAATGTAAACAGGATGGATTCAAACCGACAAGTACAACCTTAGCACTAAATACCAGAAAAAAAGCATTTCCGAGTTGTAACGGGTCGAAAACGAATAAATAGTGAATAAGGAACGAATAAGAAACAGCGTTCCAGGAGAGAGTGGCGAAGAATATAAACATGTAAACAGGGTGGATTCACAACTACAAGTACAATTCTAGCACAAAATACCAGAAAATATGCATTCCCGAGTTGTAACGGGTCGAAAACGAATAAATGGCGAATAAGGAACGAATAAGTAACAGCGTCCCGGGAGAGAGTGGAGACGGATATTAACATGTAAACAGGGTGGATTCACAACTAAAAGCACATCTCTACCACAAAATACCAGAAAAAAATGCATTCCCTAGCTGTAACGGGTCGAAAAATAATAAATAGCGAACAAGGAACGAATAAGTGACAGCGTTCCAGGAGAGAGTGGAGACGGATATAAACATGCAAACAGGTTGTATTCACAACTAAAAGCACAACTCTAGGACTAAATACCAGAAAAATGCATTTCCGAGTTGTAACGGATCGAAAACGAAGAAGTAGCGAATAAGGAAAGAATAAGTAACAGCGTTCCAGGAATGAGTGGCGAACAATATAAACATGTAAACAGGGTGGATTCACAATTACAAGTACAATTCTAGCACAAAATACCAGAAAATATGCATTGCCGAGTTGTAACGGGTCGAACACTAATTAATAGCGAATAAGGAACGAATAAGTAACAGCGTTCCAGGAGAGAGTGGAGAAGGATTTAAAGATGTAAACAGGCTTGATTCACAATTACAAGTACAACTCTAGCACTTAATACCAGAAATTATGCATTTCCGAGTTGTAACGGGTCGAAACGAATAAATAGCGAATAAGGAACGAATAAGTAACAGCGTTCCAGGAGAGAGTGGAGACGGATATTTTTCATGTAAACAGAGTTGATTTACAACTAAGAGCACAACTCTAGCACTAAATACCAGAAAAAATGCATTTCCGAATTGTAACGGGTCGAAAACGAATAAATAGCGAATAAGGAACAAATAAGTAACAGCATTCCAGAAGAGAGTGGAGAAGGATATCAACATGTAAACAGGGTGGATTCATACCTACAAGTACAACCCTAGCCCTCAATACCAGAAAAAAAGCATTTCCGAGTTGTAACGGGTCGAAAACGAATAAATAGTGAATAAGGAACGAATAAGTAACAGCGTTCCAGGAGAGAGTGGCGAAGAATATAAACCTGTAAACAGGGTGGATTCACAACTACAAGTACAATTCTAGCACAAAATACCAGAAAAAATGCACTCCCGAGATGTAACGGGTCGAAAACGAATAAATAGCGAATAAGGAACGAATAAGTAACAGCGTCCCGGGAGAGAGTGGAGACGGATATTAACATGTAAACAGGTTGGATTCACAACTAAAAGCACATCTCTACCACAAAATACCAGAAAAAAATGCATACCCGAGTTGTAACGGGTCGAAAAATAATAAATAGCGAATAAGGAACGAATAAGTAACAGCGTTCCAGGAGAGAGTGGAGACGGATATAAACAGCAAACAGGGCGGATTCACAACTAAAAGCACACCTCTACCACTAAATACCAGAACAAATGCATTCCCTAGCGGTAACGGGTCGAAAATGAATAAATAGGGAATAAGGAACGAATAAGTAACAGCGTCCCGGGAGAGAGTGGAGACGGATATTAACATGTAAACAGGGTGGATTCGCAACTAAAAGCACATCTCTACCACAAAATACCAGAAAAAACTGCATTCCCGAGTTGTAACGGATCGAAAAATAATAAATAGCGAATACGGACCGAATAAGTAACAGCCTTCCAGGAGAGAGTGGAGACGGATATAAACATGCATCAGGGTGTATTCACAACTGAAAGCAGAACTCTAGCACTAAATACCAGAAAAAATTATTTCCGAGTTGTAACGGATCGACAACGTAGAAGTAGCGAATAAGGAACGAATAAGTAACAGCGTTCCAGGAATGAGTGGCGAATAATATAAAAATGTAAACTGGGTGGATTCACAACTACAAGTACAATTCTAGCACAAAATACCAGAAAATATGCATTGTCGAGTTGTAACGGGTCGAAAACTAATAAATAGCGAATAAGGAATGAATAAGTAACAGCGTTCCAGGAGAGAGTGGAGAAGGATATAAACATGTAAACAGGCTTGATTCACAACAATCAGAAGTACAACTCTAGCACTTAATAGCAGAAATTATGCATTTCCGAGTTGTAACGGGTCGTAAACGAATAAATAGCGAATAAGGAACGAATAAGTAACAGCGGTCCAGGAAAGAGTGGAGGAGGATATAAACATGTAAAAAGGGTGGATTCACAACTACAATTTTAGCACTAAATACCAGAAAAAAATGCATTTCCGAGTTGTAACAGGTCGAAAACGAAAAAGTAGCGAATAAGGAACGAATAAGTTGTACTTAGAGTTGTGAATCCTTCCTGTTTGCATGTTTATATCTTTCTCCACTCTATCCTGGAACTCTGTTACTTTTTCGTTCCTTATTCGCCATTTATTCGCTTTCGACCCGTTACAACTCGGAAATGCATTTTTTCTGGTATTTTGTGCTAGATATGAGCTTTAGTCATGAATCCGCCCCGTTTACATGTTTATATCCGCCTCCACTCTCTTCTGGGACGCTGTTACATATTCGTTCCTTATTCACTATTTATTCGTTTTCGACCCGTTACAACTCGGATTTGCATTTTTTCTGGTATTTAGTGCTAGAGTTGTACTTGTAGTTGTGAATCCACCCTGTTTACATGTTAATATCCTTCTCCACTCTCTCCTGGAACGCTGTTACTTATTCGTTCCTTATTCGCCATTTATTCGTTTTCGACCCGTTACAACTCGGAAATGCATTTTCTTCTGGTATTTTGTGCTAAAATTGTACTTGTTGTTGTGAATCCATCCTGTTTACATTCTGTTTATATTCTTTGCCACTCTCTTCTGGAACGCTGTTACTTATTCGTTCCTTATTCACTATTTATTCGTTTTCGACCCGTTACAACTCGGAAATGCTTTTTTTCTGGTATTTAGTGCTAGGCTTGTACTTGTAGGTTTGAATCCACCCTGTTTACATGTTGATATCCTTCTCCACCCTCTTCTTGAATGCTGTTACTTATTCGTTCCTTATTCGCTATTTATTCGTTTTCGACCCGTTACAACTCGGAAATGCATTTTTTCCGGTATTAAATGCTAGAGTAGTGCTCTTAGTTGTAAATCAACTCTGTTTACATGAAAATATCCGTCTCCACTCTCTCCTGGAACGCTGTTACTTATTCGTTCCTTATTCGCTACCTTTTCGTTTTCGACCTGTTACAACTCGGAAATGCATTTTTTCTGGTATTTAGTGCTAGAATTGTACTTGTAGTTGTGAATCCACCCTTTTTACATGTTTATATCCTCCTCCATTCTTTCCTGGACCGCTGTTACTTATTCGTTCCTTATTTGCTACTTATTCGTTTACGACCCGTTACAACTCGGAAATGCATAATTTCTGGTATTAAGTGCTAGACTTGTACTTGTAATTGTGAATCAAGCCTGTTTACATGTTTATATCCTTCTCCACTTTCTCCTGGAACGCTGTTACTTATTCGTTCCTTATTCGCTATTTATTAGTTTTCGACAGGTTACAACTCGGCAATGCATATTTTCTGGTATTTTGTGCTAGAATTGTACTTGTAGTTGTGGATCCACCCTGTTTACATGTTTATATTGTTCGCCACTCTCTCCTGGAACGCTGTAACTTATTCGTTCCTTATTCGCTACTTCTTTGTTTTCGATCCGTTACAACTCGGAAATGCATTTTTTCTGGTATTAAGTGCTAGAGTTGTGCTTTTAGTTGTAAATACACCCTGTTTGCATGTTTATATTCGTCTCCAGTCTCTCCTGGAACGCTGTTACTTATTCGTTCCTTATTCGCTATTTATTATTTTTCGACCCGTTACAACTCCGAATGCATTTTTTCTGGTATTTTGTGGTAGAGATGTGCTTTTAGTTGTGAATCCACCCTGTTTACATGTTAATATCCGTCTCCACTCTCTCCCGGGACGCTGTTACTTATTCGTTCCTTATTCGCTATTTATTCGTTTTCGACCCGTTACAATTCGGAAATGCATTTTTTCTGGTATTTAGTGCTAGATTTCTACTTGTAAGTTTGAATCCACCCTGTTTACATGTTTATATCCGTCTCCACTCTTTCCTGGGACGCTGTTACTTATTCGTTCCTTATTGGCTATTTATTCGTTTTCGACCCGTTACAGCTAGGGAATGCATTTTTTCTGGTATTTAGTGCTAGAATTCTACTTGTAGTTGTGAATCCACCCTGTTTACATGTTTATATTCTTCGCCACTCTCTCCTGGAATGCTGTTACTTATTCGTTCCATATTCACTATTTATTCGTTTTCGACCCGTTACAACTCGGACATGCTTTTTTTTCTGGTATTTAGTGCTAGGGTTGTTCGTGTAGGTTTGAATCCACCCTGTTTACATGTTGATATTCTTCTCCACTCTCTCCTGGAATGCTGTTACTTATTCGTTCCTTATTCGCTATTTATTCGTTTTCGACCCGTTACAATTCGGAAATGCATTTTTTCTGGTATTTAGTGCTAGATTTCTACTTGTAGGTTTGAATCCACCCTGTTTACATGTTTATATCCGTCTCCACTCTCTCCTGGGACGCTGTTACTTATTCGTTCCTTATTGGCTGTTTATTCGTTTTCGACCCGTTACAGCTAGGGAATGCATTTTTTTCTGGTATTTAGTGGTAGAAGTATGCTTTTAGTTGTGAATCCGCCCTGTTTGCATGTTTATATCCGTCTCCACTCTCTCCTCGAACGCTGTTACTTATTCGTTCCTTATTCGCTATTTATTATTTTTCGACCCGTTACAACTCGGGAATGCATTTTTTCTGGTATTTTGTGGTAGAGATGTGCTTTTAGTTGGGAATCTACCCTGTTTACATGTTAATATCCGTCTCCACTCTCTCCCGAGACGCTGTTACTTATTCGTTCCTTATTCGCTATTTATTCGTTTTCGACCCGGTACAACTCAGGAATGCATTTTGTCTGGTATTTTGTGCTAGACTTGTACTTGTAAATGTGAATCCAGCCTGTTTACATGTTTATATTCTTCGCCACTCTCTCCTGGAATGCTGTTACTTATTCGTTCCTTATTCACCAATTATTCGTTTTCGACCTGTTACAACTCGACATTGTTTTTTTTTCTGGTATTTAGTGCTAGGGTTGTACTTGTAGGTTTGAATCCACCCTGTTTACATGTTGATATCCTTCTCCACTCTCTTCTGGAATGCTGTTACTTATTCGTTCCTTATTCGCCATTTATTCGTTTTCGACCCGTTACAACTCGGAAATGCATTTTTTCTGGTATTTTATGCTAGATATGAGCTTTTATTCATGAATCCACCCTGTTTACATGTTTATATCCGTCTCCACTCTCTCCTGGGCCGTTGTTACTTATTCGTTCCTTATTCGCTATTAATTCGTTTTCGATCCGTTACAGCTAGGGGATGCATTTTTTCTGGTATTTAGTGGTAGAAGTGTGCTTTTAGTTGTGAATCCACCCTGTTTGCATGTTTGTATCCGTCTCCACTCTCTCCTGGAAAGCTGTTACTTATTCGTTCCTTATTCACTATTTATTATTTTTCGACCCGTTACAACTCGGGAATGCATTTTTTCTGGTATTTTGTGGTAGAGATGTGCTTTTAGTTGTGAATCCACCCTGTTTACATGTTAATATCCGTCTCCACTCTCTCCCGGGACGCTGTTACTTATTGGTTCCTTATTCGCTATTTATTCGTTTTCGACCCGTTACAACTCGGGAATGCATTTTTTCTTGCGAATAGTGCTAGAGCTGTGCTATAAGTGTAAATCAACCCTGTTTGCATGTTTATACCTGTCTCCCCCTCCTTTTGTTTTTTGGGGGGGGGACGTACGCCGGGTGAGCCCACCTATGAATCCGCGCCTGATAACTTGTGAATCCAACTTGTTTACATTTCATTACCCTTCACCTTATTTGTTACATATTCGTTTTCTACCCTTACACTATTTAGAGTAATTTTTCAATGGTAATGACAGTTAACATCTTCTTTGTTTTCTTGAAGTGCAGAGGATTTATAAGTTCAATTTACTTCCGCGTTCTATAAATAATAACGCAATAATAATAACGCCATATCCATGATATCGAAAATAAAAAAAAAATGTGAATGAGGAATAATAACGAATAAGGAATAAGAAATAAGTAACGAATAAGGAATAAGTAACGAATAAGGAATAAGGAATAAGTAACGAATAAGTAAGGATTAAGGAATAAGTAACGAATAAGGAATAAGGAATAAGTAACCAACTTGACGCCCATGGTAGAGTTAGCATCTCCTGCTTCTCATAAGACACCCGCCGTGTTGAACATGTCAAATCCGGTAGAGGAAACAACAATCAGTCTTTAGAGGGAAAGATCTGTTGTCATGTGGAAAACTGGATATCCCATAGCGGTCCACAAGATGGTGATGTCAAACGTAAAATTTCTGGAGGGAAGACTTCAAGTTTTGGGAAACATACCCTTGTTCAAGTAGCCTTTTTGTGAGCAACCGGGCTCTATCAAGGAAGTCACTGTATCGAACACAGGCTCTTGAATAGCGAATGAGCTGGTAAACATGCCGGCGCTGTTGGGTTGTTGCTACAAAGACTTTCGGAAAGGTGAAGTCATCGCGTTTGTCGTACAGCTTAGTTTGAAGTCTACAAATGTATCACTGTTGTCAATTTCAAGATGAAGGTCAATGAACGAGGCTGATGTAGAAGTGTCTGTGGTATCCTTAATTTCGAGCTCTTTTGGATAGATCAAATGAAGAAAATCACCAAAGCGAGGGTTGTTAAGTGACAAAATATCATCTATATAACGGAAGCTAAATTGAAGGAAGTAACATCATCTTTGCAAAAGACAGAATGTGATTTGTAATTTGTTTGCAAGTGTGAAATATCACTAACCGAAATCACAAAAGTGACAATAAAATTCAGAAGCAATTAGAGGGAAAGACCAGTAAGAAAAATCCGAAATATTTTTATACTTTTTCGATGCATTTATACGAGTTTTGGATGTAAATTTTCTTACAGGATAGTCTACATTTCTTTGAGGAAATATATTTAAAAAGCAAATAAACCAGTAACGAACCTGGCTCGTAATCGAAATATTCCGATTCGATCCCTGGAGGGGACCATTGTGATTGTTGTACAGAGAATATGTATTGTTACATTAAAACCAACACTGGTTATAAAATCGGTGGTAACTTTGAAATTGTTTTAGAGTAATACATATATAAGCAAGAATGACGATTCTCGAAGTGACAGATATAAATCATTCTATCCGGTTAAAGTTGTTTGTTACTCTTGTTTATGATATTAATCTCTTGTCATACATTTTGCCGAAAAAAAAAATTCCTAAGAACGATTGGTTACAAAAGTGGTTAGGAATTACAAAAATGGTTTATAAGACATTAGGTTCAACTACTTCTGTAACCCAAAACCACATTTGTAATCAAGGGATTACAAATGTAGTTGAAAGGGTGCGTATAAATTCAACGACAGTATCATTTCAGCGACTTCCTTTTCAGCGACATTTTTTTGAGTAATTCAGTATATCATTTCAGCGACGTCTTTTCTACCTATCATATGTAAATTCAGCGACATCCAGTTTAAATAGATTATACAAAAAATAAAATAAAATTCAGTTTGAATGAATATAAATTTCATACAAGATACAAATCAAAATTTTCAGAAAAGGGTCAACCGGGCAGTATTAGTTAGAGGTAGTTTTTTTCGAAGACTGAAGTTCAAAATCAATGACGGGACCAATTTTTTTTTCTTTCCTGTGATACTCAAAAGATTTAAAATAATAGATAGGAATAAAAAATACACATAAATAAATATTTATTAAATGGAGATGGATTAGTACAACAGTCTTAAGGAATCCGTCGAGTTCTATATTGTATAACTCATATCATACAAGGCAAAAACTGCAATTTATTTAGAAGGCCTAATCGTATATAAAGAGACAGTGCGGAATTTTTAAACAATCTCGGAGTTTTATATACTTTAGAATGAAAATGAATTTGATGAACAATAAATTTTGACTGTATATATATATAACTTTTCCAGACTCCTTCTTCCACCTATTTGTGGTGAGCAGGGGCATAGAAAGGGCAAATCGTCACAGGTGTCATGTATTTTCACAGGTTAATGTCGCTGAATTTATAAAATATAATGTCGCTGAATTTATAAAATATAATGTCGCTGAATTTAAATGCTTTTTGTCGCTGAAATTATAATGTCGCTGAAATGAAAAAGGCTCGAAATGTCGCTGAATTTATCATCTTCGAGTTGAAATAATTGTGGAAATAGTCTTTATATCCTTGACTTAAAATTACTAGATATTATGCCGGGACAAAATCTTTACATTACTTCAGATATGGTACATTTGTACAAGGACAGAAGACTGCGATTGTTACATTGATATTTATTGCCGAGAACAGCCAATTAGGTCCTAAGAACGTAAACCTGTTTTCTCAGTGTGATATATGTGTGTCTGCATTTTTTGTAATTCATATCCCCGTTTTCCGGAACTTTCATTACAGCTTCAGATGGTGATGATGATTTTCTAGCCGTTGCAAAGATGAAACCATTAGCTATCCAATCAATGAACAAGACATTTCAAGTAAGAATTATTCATTAAACTAATTTTAAAGTGAAAATAAATTGTTCAAATCATCGTATTGTATCTTAAAACTAAGTGTAATTAAATATTTATATCTAGGATGTAAAAATGTTCCCAATTAACAGCTTGTCCCATTAAAAAATACATTACTCTTCATATCAAGAAGACGTAAGAACTCTAAACCAAATTTGATGGGAATGTCTTTTCGTTAAGACATAATGGGTACTAAAGGAGCAATGGCTGACGCATTTAGTAATGACTGCGATTTCATATCTTTGAAATAATTGCTCTTCTTTAATCCCAAAAGTTATTATGGTTCCGTTCTAATGACGTCTATTATAACAATTGTTTAAGTGAATTTGGTATTTGGAATTAACTATTTATCGTAAGTTGGACTGTAATGATTTTACATATGTCAACTTAATGTTAATGATACTACACTAACGACAAGTGTTTAAAAAATACAGAAAGTTTAAATAAAATTTGTCTGTAAGGGCCAATTACTGATCAAGCATCAAAATGGTAAACGTTTGAGAGCAAAAAGAACCCCATTACGAAAACGTGATAAAAGGTTTGGTAATCTTTAGACTTTCTGTTATTTCCAATGAAGGTTAAATGACTTTATATCACTTAAACGATAATATTCAAAGTAGAACTTAATAGATATTTCTTGTAAAACAGAGTTAGAAAAACAAATTTTATGTTTCAATAAACATGATTTTGTAAAATTCCAGTCACATTCTTAGTTCTTTGTTAAAAAGTAGCAAAAAAACCCCCTATGAACAGAAAAAAAAATGTACAAAAAAGTATTTGAAGGGTGTTTTGAAGAAAGTTTAATGTCTCTCAATCAAGCCTATTCGTGAGAGATGTCCACGAAACACGTTTGTATACAAATCTTTAGCACTGTTAAGAAAGCATAACCGCTGGTTTTCGCTAGTGCCGGTGCCGTTTCCGGTTGTCCCGAGTTCCTATTGTTGTGTATTTGTGCCTTTTGTCTTATTTGTGTTTTTAATGTGTATTGTACGAAGCCGGACTCAGCGAGCTTAACCTAGTTCGTTGGCCCAATTCAAAATAAAAACCCAGCGTGGATCAACTATTTTAATTAGCCGGTGAACAAATTGGTAAAAACCTGAAAAATACAATAATTAACAAACATAAGTTATGTGTCCAAAATAGCGAGAATTTAAAGTCAACTTAAGCTACCATAGTTATGAGTAAAATGTCAACATATTTGAATACACAATAATTTGCATAAAATAACACAAATATGACGTGTGTCTGTGTAATATTATACATGGAGTTCCGGTATAGTCACGGAAGAATACAGTTGAATTGCTGTAACACACGGAATATGTGTTCCATAATTATATCTGGATGTATTTAAATGACACTAATTGCTTGCCATACATTCTATATTTATACGAATTAGCTAGGCTATGGAATAGCCTAGCTATATAGATAGTTCTTGGGGGAATGTGAGGAGTACGCTTGCGCAGTGAGGAGAACGCATGCACAGGAGACTATTGACCAATAGGAATTTCAGATTCTCGAAAATCAAAATGGGGTCCAGTTTCGTCCTGATAAAACGGGGCGGGGTTTAATTTTTCTGTTTCCTTGTGGAAGTTGAAAAGTATTATAAACATTTACTATAAATGGTACTGGGAACAGGTTTGTAGAGGATGATGGGATTGGTACTGCTTAGCTAGATTTATAAATATAGATAATAATTTATAATATAGATAAATATAGACACTAGTGCTTTTGTCGGGCAAAGGATGACAGTGATTGTAAGAGCACTTTGCCAGTTTAATTGATGTTTGTTGACAATCCCGTACCCATGACCAAGAAAGACATGGATGTAGCGTTGCTCGACAATTAGCAAAGAATTCCGCTTAAACCGGTGCTAGGGGCCGTCTTGAACTTACTATGAGGTATGAGCAAAGCTCATTGTTGAAGGCCCAATGGTGACTTCAAGATGAAGAACAACAATAAAAGCGTTGTTCCTTTGCTTGTTTTTTT
>MJUU01000885.1:55663-66143 GCA_002080025.1 Modiolus philippinarum
TGTTAAACAAAGCGTGATTGTAGTTTGTGAAGATACTTAAGCAATGGAGAACGACAGGTGGAAAGAGATAGAATTGCGTTTTTTGTGGAAGAATAAAGAGCTACCGGTGTTTATTTGTGTGTGCTGTAAAAGGTTTATTATTGTATCAGTCACATTAAATTAAGCAAGTACTAACTAGGTGCATATTTATTTGTTGTCAACATGTTGTGGTCATAGCATGCTGCGCTAGAAAAACCCCTCAGTTACATTGGTTGTAAGGATTGTCTGTGAATCCTGAAGTCATAGTTGAAATATTAAATGCTCAGAATTTCTAGAAAGCATTTACACAAATTCACTGCTTCAATACATGTATACATTTTAGTTAATAAAGTTTGTCTCTGTTGAGGGATAAAAGATAAAAAAGCAACACCCTAGGAGAATGCAAAAACAAAAACAAAAAAGCACGAAAATACTTTGAGTTGCTGTTGGCAAAAAATGAGAGGTTTGATCGAATC
Organism: Modiolus philippinarum; assembly: GCA_002080025.1. NCBI lineage: Eukaryota > Metazoa > Mollusca > Bivalvia > Mytilida > Modiolidae > Modiolus > Modiolus philippinarum. The sequence continues at coordinate 56,158 of MJUU01000885.1, forward strand.
AGTGACTGTTTTATCACATGTGCAGACCAATAGAAGAAATTAAAAAGAAGTACCGAGAAAGGCTTACTTCAAGTATTGATTTGAGTATACAAATACATCATAAGCCACCACACCCTTGTCAATCAAACACGCAATTTTCTATCCAAGGCTATTCCATAGCCTAGCGTATCGTTTTATTTCATAAAAACCATTATCCGATTTATATCATCCACTTATGCTTATAAAGTCCCCTCGTGTTTTCTAGTTATGCAACTGAATAACGGTTGTTTATCTTCCTCTTTTAGACGGAAATAATACATGAAAACTTTAAATACTTTGTTGAAACTTGTAAATATAACTATAACTAGAAAACACGAGGGGACTTTATAAACATAAGTGTATGATATAAATCGGATGATGGTTTTTATGAAATAAACACGATACGTTAGGCTATGGAATAGCCTAGATAGAAAATTGGTAGTTTGATTGACAAGGGTGTGGTGGCTCATGATGTACTTGGCTTCGAAACATAAACCTTTTACAACACACACAAATAAACACCGGTAGCTCTTTATTCTTCCGCAAAAAACGCAATTCTATCTCTTATCACCTTTCGTTCTCCATTGCCTAAGTATCTCCGCAAACTACAATTTGTTGAACACAATTGAAAAGTCTTTTATAGTATTTGTATATTATTGATTATTGCACAATACCTCATCTTTATTTATTAACTTCTGGCTTTAAATTTATACATTACTGTTCGTATTCTTTTTATCATATCTATATTTATAAATCTGGCTAAGTGATATTGCAATAACAATACCATCATCCTCTACAAACCTGTTCCCAGTACCACCTATAGTAAATGTTTATAATACTTTTCAACTTCCACAAGGAAACAGAAAAATTAAACCCCGCCCCGTTTTATCAGGAAGAAACTGGACGCCATTTTGATTTTCGATAATCTGAAATTCCTATTTGTCAATAGTCTTCTGCGCATGCGTTCTCCTTACTGCGCAAGCGTACTCCTCACTTCCCCCCAAGAACTATCTATATAGCTAGGCTATTCCATAGCCTAGCTAATCAACAGTTGTACGTTTCTGTGTGAGATGATCATTCCGTTAAAATCGATATTTATAGCAAATTATGTAATCAACGTGTACAGCTGATATTAACAACAAACTGTTGTGAAGTTACGTTAAACGGATCCATCTTCATCCAAATATAATGAAAATATAATGTAAAACTTACACTGTTATTGAACTAGGTATTCCAAGTCTAACTAAATCTGGACATTCATAGAACGTATTGATTACGAATTTTGAGATAGGTGGAATAGGGAAACGAAACCAATTATTTTAAATACACACGGTGCGTTCGGAATGTCTCCATGTTTGACATGACTATACACTAATTGTGACAATACATGTATTCTCTGGTAGATTGTAGCATGCTATTGTAATTTTCAGCCAAAGAGCCCTGACCGCTCTTACCTATCATAGAATCCTGCTCTGTCCGAGAAGATAAAATTAATTGATCAAGAAGTAAATCAAGTAAGTTTCATTCAAAGTTGGTAAAAGTGAAACTGTAAATTATCTATATAAATAACATAAAAAAAGGCAGGGATCTATGACAGGTCAGAGCAGTCAGGATTATATGAAGGGTGTTCAATCGATCCGATTTTACGTGTGACATAAGGGAATCTCCATACAACGTATATTCAACGTTGCGAGCTGTCTATAATACATGGGCTCACATGTATGGTATCAATGGAAAGGCCGATCCTTCCCTTTTCATTTGATACCAATATTATAGCTCTCGAGTATTTGGGTCACGAGAAATGACGTCATAAAGAAGGGTACCATTCGCTCATTTTAAAATTTGAAATTCTAAGTTTTAACGAAGATTTTACCGGCAAAGGCAAATTGCGTCGCATTTCCGCGGAATATGCCTTATAGCAGCACTATAATCTGATTATATTATGAAAGAGCAGTATTTAGGCTTTTTAAATTAGCGTCCCCAAAAATGGCCAACGAAGTTGAACTTATAGTTACTCAATGAACCCCAATGAACTTGAAATTAAAGAGACAATCGATACACCCGATTCTGCTTCATACCTTGACCTTTTGTTATACATTGACGAACATGGAGGTCTGAAATCTAGATTATATGACAAACGTGAGGATTTTGACTTTCCATTTGTGAACTTTTCCTTTCTCTGCAGCAATATACCTGCATTCCCAGCATATGGAGTATATATTTCACAATTAATTCGTTACTGTAGAGCGTGCAGTACATACAGTGACTTTGTGGAAAGAGCAAAAGCACTGTCACAAAAACTGCTGAGTCAGGGATATGTTCAGCCTTTGTTACTTTCGTCCCTTCAGAAATTCTATGGCCGTCACCACGACATCATTGATAGATATGAAATTTCAGTGTCAAAAATAAAAACTGACATTTTCTGCTAGATTCGCGTCTTCCCGGATTTGACATTACCGGTTTTGACTTTACCCTGGATTGACTCACTGACAGTATGACGGGTGCACAGAGCAGGACATGCTTACCCTTCCGGGGCACCTAATGTCACTCTTGTTTCTTGAGAGTTCACAATGTTAGTGCTTTAGTTTTTGTGTTGTATATGTAATGTTCGTGTGTTTTGTGGGCATGTGGTGTCTGGTCTTCCGTCTTTTGGTGTTCTTGCTTTTTCCTTGTCTCTGGACTTTGATTTGTGTAATCTTGTGCTTTGTTCCTTCGGTATTCTACTGCCGTTGTTTTTTTTTCAATGTTGAAAAAAAATGTACAAAAAAAAAATTATGGAAAAAATGCAAAATAGGGGTCAAAACGTGTCCCAGCCACCACGATACTGGAAATCGAATTTAAAAAGTGCTAGTTTGAAAGACAATCTTCCATATAACACAAATATATATAGAATAATGAAAGTTTTGTTTTTGATAATAGAAATAATGGCGAACAATAATGGACGAGCCCCTTGTGGGCGAGTCCATTATTGGAGTCAATATTTCTTGCATCAAAAACTAAACTTCTATTATTCTTTTTTATCGGTAATTAACTAAGTCATTTGATAAAGCAAATTTTGAAATTGAATGTTAATTTTCAACAAATCGTGAAATTGACTAGTATTGATTAGTAAAAGAATTTGTACGATCTGGTAAGAGTCTCTGTAAGATGTATATTCCTATTGATTCTGATTGACAAAGTAGGCGTGGTCTTAAATACTTTTTGCCAATATTTTTTCGTATTCTGGCAGTAGCAAATACTGAAAAATATTTGCTTCGTGAGATCAAAGGAAACTCATACAAATTACCGATAAAGAAAAATATTAGAATTTTATTGCACAGTTTTCTTGTGAGCAGGCGAACTTTACGGGTAATTTTCCCAATTTTGCTTAATAAGAAATAGCATTTTTTTTTCTAACAAAATTCAGAACTCTAGAAAACAGTGTCTATTGGACAAAAGATAATTGTCCCAGATAAATTACCTTTAGTTCTCAATAGGTACCTATATTGTTAACAAATTGGCAAAAAATCGGGAAGCTACGACAATTTAGTACAGAGCAATGCGATTTGAAAGTTAGGTGCCACTTTTTTTATACAAAAAAATATTACCGATATTTTCGACACGAGAAATTTACCACTTTGCATTAAACGTGTCTCCTTGTCGTATAAATTAACTCAAAGTCTTAGTAATACATTTAAATAAGAGTTAACGTGTATGCAAGATATTGTGAGCAGAAATTCCTTTTTTTATAAGTCCGAAAGGTCACGGAACATGTATATAATGAAAGAAGTCTCCATAGTCATATAATGGGAAACGTCACAAATGACATGGAAGGCCCGGTCACGTGGTATTTTTGTGCTATTTGGCTTTGGGCGCCCCGCTCATGTATAGTATAAACAGACAATACGTCATAAATGCACATGAAAATTACCGAGTTCAGAATATGGGTCGTTAAAATCAGCGAACGGCTTTTCACGAAAATAAGCAAAATCTGCATTTTTGAGAGTCTCGCTCTGCTAGACTATACAAGGTAGGACAGTTTTCTCGGCTTTTTTGTACTTAGGGTACTCCAGTGACTAGATTGGCACCACAAAAATAATTCTGGATATTTATTTTAAAAATCACCTGAGCCCCCTATTATATGACAGGTTAAAGCAGTCAGGGCTCTTTTAACAGAATAGGTAAGCGCAGTCAGGGCTCTAGAACAGTTAAATTTTAGTAGATTTTATGACTGCTCTACGACTGGTATAAGTTAACTTGAAAACGGTCCTAATTTAACTTATAGGAGCTTTTATGACTAGTTCAAGTTAACTTTGCGAGATGTTATGTCTGCAACCTACTGTATGTCTTCTCAGTGTAGATTCAAAATATTAAGAAGACCATTAGGACAATACAGGTCACTATACCGTTTTTGTACCAATACAAATCAAAATCGTTTGTGGAAACTTCAACGTTGTTCCCATACTATTTTAATAGGTTTGTTAAAAAAAGAATAACCGTCTCTTAAGATCTCAACCAAATGCTGAAGTTATGAACTTTGTGAAATGTTTAAATTCACCCGATTGTCTCATTAAAAATATCATGTCATTAATTTGTCTGATCGTTAACTTTTCAGTATATTAATTGGAGTACAAATAACTTCAAATTTAATACAGTTAGAAATTACTGAAATTGTACAGGAATCATTATCTAAGAGTGTTTTCGGAAAGATAATTGTCTGTATTTATTATTAAACGAACTTGTAATATCCTGATAATAATTAACAACTGACGCACATTTACTTTCCTTCAAAGGATCAAGAAAAGTTATCAATGAACTGTCAAGACACTATCAAGATATGAGAAAGGAGATGCATGAATTTAAGTCAGCATTTGACAAAGACACTTCCGGAATTCCAGAGCTCACGAAATGTATCCGGATATTAGTTGATAGATGTGGTAATTATTTTCCAATACACAACAGTTGTTATATGACTGAGAAAACTTACTCTTAGTAGATCACATTCTAAAAATCTTTTAATTGAATGTTAACTTTCATCTGTCACTCAAAATATTAATGACGCATTTTCATTTAATTTAAAAAAAAATTTCAGTCTATTTTTGTTTTCAAATTTAAGAAAGCACTGAAAAACGTCATATTAAAAGTATTTTGTTTTTTGTTATTAAAAGCTAATGCATATGCACAAGATTTACACCAGTATATGAAATGTGCGGAGATGATAAATTCAGCGACATTTCTCAGTGACATTATCATTTCAGCGACAAAAAAAGTATATCAATTCAGCGACAACATATTTTATAAATTCGGCGACACTTACCTGTAGAAATACATGAAACCTCTTACGCCGTGTCCTTCCTATACCCCTGCTCATATATCTTGAAGACTTTTGTACTTATCAATCTCCATTTCATTCCAATTTAATATGTGTTATCTTTTTATCCCTATCTATTAGCTAATTTTAAACTTTTGAGTATCATTAAGAAAGAAAAAAGTATGGTCAAGTCATTGGTGTTGAATTTGAAGTTTCGAGAAAAAAAGCAACTATAAATTTCATTAAAGATACAATTCAAACAAAACTTTCAGAAAAAAATCAACCGGATAGTACTAGTTATCTATTCCAATTATAGTTTGTTTTTTTTGTATGTGTAATTTATTTAAATCTGGGTGTCGCTGAATTTACATATGAAACGTATAAAAGACGTCGCTGAAATGATATATGGATTTACTAAAAAAGGGTCGCTGAAACGATAGTCGCTGAAATGATACTGTCGCTGAATTTATACACACCCGAAATGTGTTTTAGCTGACCCTTTCCTTTTTCCACATGAAGTAAAGTTTTTACTAGGGCTTAAACATGAAAAAAAAATCGTTTAATTTCAGCTTCCTCAATATAGACTATGTACTTTCTATTTATAATCCAAGATTTAAAAAATGTTTACATCGGTTCTTCCCTAGTGAGCCTTAATTTTAAGAGAACCGGTACCTTGTCTTTTTGTTATACACCAGTGAAAATGGACGTCTGAAATATATGCTATATGTCAAATGTAATGATTTTGACTTTCTAGTTTTGAATTTTCCCTTCCTTGGCATTAGTATACCTACCTTCCCAGCGTATTGAGGGTATATTTTACACATAAATAAATTTCGAATACCGAAGCAAGAGCCAAAAATCGTATATCCAGAATGCATAGCAATATAAGGATTACATACAGACAGAGAACGTACATGACGAAGACAAAATAAACAGTACATAAAACAAACGCCACAAAAAAGGCACTAACAGTGTGAACCCCTTAAAACAGTAGTGTAATCAGGTGCTCCGGAAAGGTAAGCATGACCTACTTCACATGAGACCCCCGTCAAACTGTGAGTAAAAAGTCATGTGTAATATTAAATTCGGTATGTGTCAATCCAGTAATATCTCGGGGTCTATTGAAATATGTCCATCTTTATTTGTGATAAAGACACATTGTATCGATCATAAAACTTTTACACTTGATTCGTTACTCAAGAGCTTGTAGTTCATACAGACTGAGTGTCCTTTTATAAAGAGGAAAATCACTATCACAGGAACTACGGAGTCAGGGATATGTTCGGCACATGAACTACTGAGACAGGGATATGTTCAGCGCATGAACCACTGAGTCAGGGATATGTTCGGCACAGGAACTACTTAGTCGGGATAAACTCGGCACAGGAACTACTGAGTCAGGGATATGTTCGGCACAGGTTCTACTGAGTCAGGGGTATGTTCGGCACTTAAACTACTGAGTCAGGGATATATGTTCGGCACAAGAACTACTGAGTCAGGGATATGTTCGGCACAGGAACTACTGAGTCAGGGATATGTTGGGCATTTTTTATATGGCTGTTACTGTGGCATCATAAATAGATCTTGAATGTCGGTTTCAGTAAGATTCACTTGTCGTATTCGGTAATTAACGCTTTCGACGTTCCACTAGATAGACTAACTGATAGTGTATAGGACGTTGTATTCAGAGTAAATGCATGTGAATTCTCTTGTCTTGTAGTGAAGCATAGGTCTTCAAGACAATAACCTCCGTTAACACTCAAAGTAGACCTGAAGGCAGAGTTTGTTGATTCAACATCAAATAAACTACCACTGGATTTGAGGGAGGCAGAATGATGAGAAATTACTTCAAAATTCGATATGATAGTCTATAATTTTCTAAGGGAAGTTTATATAACGGATGCTAAACTAAGTGATGCACATGATATATCGCTTCAATACTATACTTCATTTGCCAATTTGCCATGTATGCGGGATTATCAGCAAGGAAAAAATTTAAAAAGGCAAACTTTTTATAGTTGCTTTCACTTGACGCCAGACTAAAAGATTCATTTACCAAAATTATTTTGCACTTGTATACCATTAACGGCCGCGTTGCAATCGTCCATTTTATTACAGAAACAAAAACGGGGCGGAATGGAGTCGAAAGATGCGGGCAGTACATAAATAAACAGGAATGTATTTCATCTATCACAAAATTAAAGTTACGATTGTAATCTTTTGTGTCTATCAAAGATTCTCTCATGAAAATGAAATGTTGAAAAAACAAAAGACATCTTCATAACAAAAATCATAGTAAGAGATATAGCAAAAATCGACAAAACAAAAGAGGAAGACACAAGACATATAATAATAAAAAAGCAAGGAAAACAAATATCTAACGCTCTGTCAAAACAAATGTCCAAAATCTAAAGAAAACCATGTTGGTTGTACAATCAATTTGTATTACATGTAGTATGGTTTTATGTCTAAATGATATTGTTTATATTTGATTGCACTGTTTGGGGAATAATTTTTATAATTCTACCCTATGATAGAATGCTGCAATCTGATTGGTCAAATACCGGTGTATTTTTGACAAATCAATGACATTTCAAGCAAATTTTCAAGCAGCGGGGTATTTGCCTAAAAATTTGTCACTTTTAACCCTCTGCCGGGGTATTTGCTTACAAATTGGCCTTTTTTAAGCCTTCACCGAGACGCTTGTTAAAAAATTTAAAAACGATGTCATCTGTGCGCTTTATATAAAGTCATTCGGTAGAATTAAACAGATATATCATGTTTGGTCGGGGAATTTGCGAAAAATTCCAGTCTCGAGAATACAATTTCCCTTGCCCGTTGGGGTCGGGAAATATAACATCTCTCGACTGGTATTTTTCGAAAATTCCCCTCCAAAACATGATATATCTGTTCACAATTCAGTGTTTAATTATTGTTTTTTTTGTTGTTGATAGGAAGGGCACCCTTAAACATCGAAAGACGAAAGAATTGTGTCCAAATTGTGTATTCGGAACATACTATCTCAAAAACTTCTTTACATGTATGTGATCCAATAGATGTGTTAACGTCACTCAAACTATTTAATTCAATGAATAAACATCTGGAAAAAGTGTTGGACCGTTCCCAGAATATTCATAACTCCATCAATATTCTTATTAGTGATGAGGACAAAATGCGTCTACAAATAACAAAAGCCTCACTGTCTCCAGCAGACGGCACAGAATCAATGCACAACTGTATTGAAAATATAAAGACGCTACAAAATATGCGTAGTAATATTAATATCATGAAACAGAAATCAGACGAAAAACTTAAAGATGTTATCGAATCATCAAAAGGGTTTTTTGACAAGACAGATTGACAACAATTATAGCTTAACTGCATACATTTGTACGTATATTTACATATTACCAATATAGATTTATAAAAAAATATATAGAAATGTAAATGTTAAATTTTATGATTAATGTGTCGCATTTTTGTAATGAAACCATCTATTTGCGACATCGTTGTTTTTTCTAAAATATCTTATTACCAGTGCAAAGTCAAAATATAGTATCTGTTGGGCAAACTAAAAACTGACGTATTGGATAGAAAATACAGACTGAATAAGCTCTGAGTCCTGCTTGTTTAATTTGAATTGATGTCATGTTGTTAGAACAAAATTTACAATCCGACAGAACAATTTATCTGTCTAAAAATATAAATAGGAACATTTTAAAATCTAGTTTAAATCAATCGATAGATAATGTCGCAAACAATCCAGATAGTTTTCAATATTGGCTTTGCTTTAATTTATTTTTGTAACTTTTATTTGCGATTTACTGTCGCTTCAGACAGGGTTAACCTTTCAATGTAATGAAATACAAATTCATTCGATGTCTTCACCAGTTTTCGCATGGTTAAAGTTGAATTTCAAAAATGTCTTGTCCTGCAATTAAAACCATATAAATAACTATATAACGACCTTGCTGTAAATTTAGTCTCTGCATATGGCTATTTCGACAAATTGCGTCTGTTCACTGCATATAAAATGTAAACATCTGAAAGACCATAAACTAAAAGATATTTAAAAAATGATAAGATGACAAAACTCCAATATGATCTGAACAGAACGCCAAAAAAAGGGCAGTGGTTTGCTTAAAGGAGATACCATTTAATTTTCCATAAAAAAAATAAATAAATGAATAAAGTAAATAAATAAAAAATAAATAACAAACATTTAGATATTGCAATATAATGCATTAATAAAACTAATAATAACCATTTTATATTTTTCAACAATAAGGAATTACAAAAGACTCTTTTCTATCCACGCTTGGTAGAAGCCTTTCGTCGTGGGGAGTGGATTCTAACTAAGAAATAAAAGCTGCTAGCTCTAGTTTATTTCTACATTTTCTTTGCTAACGGAGATGATTCTTGTTTATTTCAGTCCGACATATAAGGAGATCTACCTTCCATTACAAATCTGGTTTAGATTTTATCTGCAAAGTATCACTCAAATTTATTATAGAGATGGCAGTAATGGTTTCAAGTTTCCCAGTGACAGAAGTGATATTTTCAATATATGAATTCACAATAACCGTTGTATATGTTATTGATTAGCAAACATCTCGGATGATTTATATCAAAAACAGAGTACATTAAATATAGTTCTAATATATGTGAAGATCCATAA
>MJUU01000888.1:0-12761 GCA_002080025.1 Modiolus philippinarum
GCCAGGTGAGCGATATAGGCTCCAGGGAGCCTCTGTTTTTTTGTTTTTGTTTTTTTGTTTTTTTTTATTTGTAAATTTCACAAAAAGTCATTCACTATGCTCGTCATTTCTCAATATCTTCCTCATTAATCAGGTCAACAGAATTGTAATTTAGTTAAATATTTCTGTATTTTGTTTTTCAAAATTGCAGATAGCTAAGAAGAATTACGAAAATTTGCAAATTATACCAACAAGATACTCAAAGCTTTAACAAGCAAGTCAAAAGAATTTCTTGATTGATTGATTGATTGAATATTGTTTAAAGTCTACTGAGCAATATTTCAGCTATATCAAGACGAGAACAAGTTTGTTAATAATCACTTTGGGGTATGGAAATGGTCATGGGACGGGAAATTCTGACTGTCACTGGAAAAGTAGGGTGAAATCGAAAGGGACGGGGAATTTAGCCTTGTAGACGATCACCTACGGACCACTCATAAAGAGCTTGCTACAAGGGTTCTTTAACGTGCAAGAAGCGTGGCATTTATTCCAACACGTGGACCTGAGTTTACATCCCATCCGAATGATGGGTTGTGTATTTATTAATCCCGCATAATCACGGAATGGGTCCAATTTATATATCACGAGGTCCCCTCGGGGTCAGCCCCGTTTAGAAGGGGTCATACCCCGCAAGCCGGAGATACTAGGTCCTATTTCTATACCCCGGGGTTCCCTCGGGGGGGGGGGGGATTGAGAATGTCTTGAGCAACCTTTTAAAGTTCAGCCAGTACCACAGGAAAAAGGAAAAGAACAGATATTACTAATTTGAATGGAAGTAAAGAGAATTCTAAGAACAAAAAGAACACTGGTCAAAGAATCGAGATCTATCAAAACAGAAGAAGAAAAACGTCGAAGAAAACACAGATCTCCAAATATTCAACAATGATTTTAAGTGCACTGTCAACATAATTTGATTACACCGAAACTCAGGAACAATTTCGTTAAAGAGATGTCCCCTAAAGCTACAACATCAGAGAATAATCAACAACCCAACTCGGGCTTCATCACATTTTCAACATCAACCAACAGAGTCGTCGTCATCAACTTTTCAACATTGACCACCACTGGCCCTGTCATTTAACTTTTCAGCATCAGCCAACACAGGCTTAGTCATCAACTTTTCAGCATCAACCAACACAGGCTTCGTCATCAAATTTTCAGCATCAACAAACACAGGATTTGTCATCAACTTTTCAGCAACAGCCAACACAGGCTTCGTCCTAAATATAAGTTCCGCCGCTGGCATCGGAACGAAATTAGCAATCTTCCTAAAGGACCTTCCATATATCATCTCTGGAAAGTTTGGTTGAATTTGGTTCAGTGGTTTTAGAGGAGTTAATGATTGATTGATTATTGTTTAACGTCTACTCAGCAATAGTAATGAAAATGACCTTTTGTCAAAGGGGTCAAATGATAAAAGTTTGGTTGAATTTGTTTCAGTGGTGTCAGGTGAGTTGATGAAAATGTGAAAAGTTCACAGACGGACGGACGACGAACGCCAACTGATTGCAATAGCCTTTGGGTCAGTTAAGGTAACAATGAATTCTATGACTGCACAAAGTTTGTGAAAAAGGCTTCCCATGAATTTTCACGAATGATTGATTTCAAATATTCTGTCTGTGTAAATCAAAGACTGAAAGTATAGACAAAAGAAAATACTGCCAAAATCAAATAAACTTAAAGTTTGTGACCAGTAAAAAATAAACAAATCATATTAAACGTCCTGTATGCCGCAGTAAAAACTTGACATAAAATTTTTATGGTCAATTAAATACAGTGCAGGTTATCAAGATATCTTTAAAATGCCCTAGCAATTACTGTTTTGTTTACTTAACTGAGAGACTTTTCCAGAGTAGCTGCACGCACATTACGTCCTATGTGCATTTAACGTGTTTCTGCAGAAACCAAAATTATTGAGCACTCAATAGTGTATCTCAAAGTGCACGGAATAAAATACTCAGGACCAGATTGTGTTCAAATTAAGAATGTAATTATCATTTTAGTTTGCATTCCTGTTTATATATTCAGTTTATGTACCATATTACTTTGTTATTAGTATTATGTTTTAGCACAGTAGAAAATTGATAAATGGGTAGGGACAGGAAATTAACTTTTATAAACATGTATAATCTGAAGCTTAAAAAAGTAGTGCACGTCTACAATATGTAATTCAGCTACTGCATAAGTAAAATGAAATTTTGATCAGTGGTTTAGGAGGAGTAGCGGATACCATGTCCCTATTGGTCCAGCTGTGATATTATCTATCGCCACTTGTTCTAGAGTCATTTAATCAGGTAGAGCAAATCTGAGACAGTTTCATACATATATTAGATGACATTATTTTAAAAAAAAGTATTTTGAACCCATTTATAATACGATTTTGATGTAGTTTTCACTGTTAATTAGATATTATAATGCAGTTCTGATGAATAGTTTCTAATTAATTTTATACTTTCTAATTCAAGCTTCAATCATTTAAACAGGAATCAAAATTTTTGTTGTTAACGGGGAAAATCCTTTTATATGCAAGTAAAAATGTGTTTAAATCATCAGTACTCTAAAATAAACATGTAAATCCAAATAAAAGGGTACTGGCACAAACTGACTGAAACAATAGCTATGTTTGATTTTGAATCTGTCGTCAAATCACTTTTTTCACAAAGAACATAATGAATGAAAACAATTAACCAGAACCAGAGGTAATGGAGCAACTATGTATCTAAGATTTATTTAGGGTGATTTCAAAATGAAATACTGGACAAAATATCTGACAAATTTCCTCATAATCATGATCCCCTGGTTATCATTGTTATTCTCTTGTAACAATAATTGGTAATAAAAGGCACTGACTTACTTAATAACAATTATGTTTTAATAACTCTTTAGCATCATTTAAGATTGTGCATTTTTTACAGATACAACAAGGAGAGCGAATCAGATATCAGCATAAGCTGGTACTGACTCAGATCAGGAAGTAAATAGCCACAAGAATGCTAATTATAATAATTATAATTATAATTATAATAATGTAACTAGTAGTGATGCTCAAGATGATGATTATAATAAGACTGGGGGATGAAACCTGGGTTAAATTGAAGCAAGGAACAAGCTAAAAAAAGACTTGGCAGAGGAGGAGCTTGACGAGAAAGAAAAAATACCCCGAGAATAAAAATAAGTAGAACCGTTAGAAACTTTTAGAAATTAAAACGAAAATTAGAGGTTGAACAGACAATCGAACCAGTTGATGTTTTGTACATCGTACAGGGGAGCCGCGTCATGTTGGAGAGGTTTGAAACGGGGAGGGCAATATCAGAAGGTGCTCCTTGAAAGAGTCCTTTGAGAAGGAGAGGTGGTCTCCACCTGAGAACGCATTCAATCAAGGAAAAGGGGTGAAATTCCTCACCCCAAAGAAATGTCAGTTTACCTTCACAGAAGGGTCAACTAAGTCTATTGCCGAAAGTCAAAGACTGGAACTGAAAAACATTGTTTTTCCAAACTCCCGTCCAGAAGACAAAGTATTAGAGAAGATTACACCAGGTCAAAGGTATGTCTTGTGTCTTGTATTTTTTTAAACAAAATCATATCACATCATTCTAACTAATGTGTTAATTATTTTCAACCACAAACAGACATGTTTTGCATCGTTTCATAGATATTTTACTTCAAATTACACAATAAGCTTTGGACGAACAATATCAAAACTGTGTTTTGCATCTGCAGTACAAAACAATCCGGACATAACAGGTATTTTTTTATTATAGGTGCCACTTTTCAAAGAAATCACAAACATATGTTTTTACTGAAAAATAGAGGGCAGACAACTTAATGTCATTATTGTTTAGTATCACATGCTTGTTATTTTCTGTAATACTAGTAATTGGAATAGGTTATGCCCTCAGCTGCTAAGGAAATTATTAACATTTCACAGTTTATCTTTCTACTTCCAATGGTAATCACTAATTTTTTATGTAAACAGAATCATGATTTCCCAAAATATATAAAGAATGAACTAAATTTACAGTAGAATCTTAGAGTTATCCCTGCATTTCTGATAATCTAAAAATTTCCCTGTCTATATAAAATCTATAGAAATATTCAATTTGATTTTGTGCGTTCTTGCTTCGGTATTCGTTTGCCGATGTATGGCTACTCCAAATTTTATGTTGTATTTGTAATTGAAATATACATGTACATGTATTTCACACCCAGAATTTCTTATGGGAAATTCATACCTTGAACATGTTGAACAGAAACCTTAACTGGAATTATTAACTTTAATGTATATCTTTAAATGTTGTAGTTAACCAACAGTGAAAGCAGTGGAGGCAAGGAGGGGCACATATATTTTCATATATTTGGCTGTAGAATATTCATTATTTATTGATTTCTTTTAGTGTGTTCCAATCAGTAGTATGTCAACGGATTTTACGTTGCATGTACCGTTCACGAGATAAATCGGGCCCAAATTGGGGATTTTCAAAAATTTAAACTTTTTAATTTTTAGTCCGATTTTGATACAGTTTTTTGCAATGGATTCCTCTTGAAAATAAACAGAGCTGTACCATCAGATTTTTGACAACTTGTTTCTTCTCCGAGCTATGAGGGGCCGAATGGGGACAAAATTGCAAATTTGCAGATTACCTAAATTTTTTATTTTTCATCAGATTCCTATTGTTATAAGCTTTCAATGGTATGCAACAGATTTGGCGTAGCTTTTAGCGTTTCCGAGCTGTCAAAGGGGCAGAAATTGCAATTTTCAAAATATGTAAAATCTTTTATTTTTTTTTAAATTTTAATGGGGTTCCTTTCTTCGGATTCGTTTTCTAGTATAGTTAAAGTAGTATGCTGACCATCTTAACATGCCTCTTACCATTTCCGATGTATATAAGGAATAATAAGGACTAATTTTTCAATTTTTCTTTAGTTTGTGTGCAGCTAATTACTGAGTCAAGCTCTTTATTGTGTCCATTTAAATACTAGGTCAAGCTCTTTACTGTGTCCTCATTCATTTTGAAATACACTTGTTCAAATTTTAGTGTTCGATATGCTGCGGTCGTATCATGCTGCGCTCGGCGTGACCCTTTATTAATCAATGGATTAATAAAATACAAAACGTAATGCTGCATTATTTATTTTTAGGACTGCACTAATTGATGTGAAATCAAATTAATACAATTCTAAAATGGTTGATATGATGTATATGATACTACCCATGTCATCATGGTCAGAAGACCTCTTCTCATTTTCAGACTCTAAATCACTTGTATCAGCTGCCTTTGATGCATAGTATCTGGCCAAATCATAGTTATCTTTTAACAAAATGATATATCCACTGATGTGTTACAAAATTAAAACTGTCATGTGGTCAAAATTAGTGTACCCATGTCTGATTTATCAATGTCCTGCTGGTGTTGCATTTTAAGGAATTTAACCAAATGCTCTCAGGAGCCTGCATCGCTCGTCTGGTTTTCACTTGCCACATTCAAGCTACATTCATTTTGATTTATACGTTTTTTTTGAGAATCAATGTGATGTTTAACAAAATTGTCCAAATTTTTACCTGGAACCAAATATGAATATTTTTTTAACCAGCGATTTTATTAACTGCTACTTATACAAAATAAAACATCGTTTTCAAATGGGATTTTCATTGCTCATTAATTTGATTGAACTCAAATTTTTGTTGAGCAAATGCCAGGCCAATTGAAGAGAATTTTCACAATGGATGTATGTTGTTCATTACACAAATGTTCTGTCTAATTGCTCTTATTATTAATTCTGAGAACTTGATTGTTCCATTAAATCCAAAATTGCAATTAAACTCTTCCTGTGACTGCCTGTAATTTTCCTGGTGTAATCTTCGGACACTATTATCGACTATCTGTGATGATGACATGCTATAGATTTAATAGTGGCAGAATCAATATATATTTTGTCAAGGAGGACGCCCATTATTATCTAAACAATCACAAAGATCCATTGTGAACCTTAAAGAAGCTTGTCTGAATGTTGCAGTCGCTCTCAACGAAAGGCATACTAAGATTCCTAACAAAGGTAAGGGCCCTGTCTATATCATCTTGATTAGTGCTATTTTGTGACTTAAACTTGGATCATGATCGCAACCTCGTCTGTGCCCTAATATTTGAGTAGAACTTGGATCATGATCGCCACCTCGTGTGTGCCCTAATATTTTAGTAGAACTTGTTATACTGAATGCTTGGTGCCATTTGACAAAGTCATAGTTGTAATGCTTTCCAGGAAGATTGTGTTTAAAGCGCATATTGCTTCCTTCAAAATATAAGAGTTAAAGAACCCATGTAGCAAGCTTTTCCGTGGATGATCGGCTACAAGACTGAATCCCCCACCCTTTCGATTTATTTCACCCCACTTTTGCATACCCGTCCGAATATCCTTTCCATACCCCAAGGAGATTCTTTAACGACGAACTTGTTCTCCTCTTTACTGCCGATTAGACGTTTAAATAATATTCAATCAATCAAAATTGACTTGTAAAGTGAATTTTGAATCCATTATTTTTCAGTATGTTAAAATGAGAAAACCAGGAATGTATTCGAAACGAATACTATATCTCTCCGTCATAATATAATATATTTCTGGGGTGATGTTTTTATTACAAATCAAATAATATGAAAAGCAACCAGCCATTAGAAGAAGTACTCGTGTGAGAATTCGACCGGTTTTTTTATTTTTTAAATTATAATCAAATTTGATAATGTGCAATTAAAATTGTCACTTTCCTGTATGACAATTCTATCCATTTCTTTCTATAACTTTAAGATTGTGATGAAAAGAAAAATATGGTTCTGTCTTTTATATTCTTATTCTATTATTAAATATATAGTTAATATTCTGATAAATGTCGTTACCCCGGTTGTCCCTTCCACCTTTATTTCTTTCTTCTTCTTTTTTACAATTTATTTAATTGATCAACTTGTTCTCGTCCTGATATAGCTGAAATATTACTCATTGGACGTTAAACTCTAACTAACCAATAAATCAAGCCGCATCGGAGGCTACAGTTTCGTGAGGAAATACACTCCCATGTATCTGCCCTTAAATTTTCTTGCAAACTGAATAAGGGTGTACAAACAGAACGAACCGGCGAACATACACACTCGTTTAACATTACGGGGAAAAATCTCCTTTTAGAGTACAACTTTACCCGGGTCTTGATTATATTACATAGCTTATTTAATAAACACATTTCCAAAGAAAATTTTACATGCAGATATTTTTCCTATTTGTATAAGCGCTACAACCACCTGCTGAAATGACAGCAATAACAAATTACCAATTATCGTATTGTGAAATTACAAGGGAACTAGCTAGTAGTTTGTAAAATGATGAAATCCGTAATAAGATAAATGTTCTATCAATTAAGATTTGAATGCATTATTTTGAAGTTTCATTGGGATATGAAAGGGTTGACCGAAGCACATTTTAATGAAGCGCGGTAGCGCTTCATGTTGAAAATGTGCGCCCGGTCAACCCTTTCATAGTCCCTATGAAACTTCAAAATAATGCATTCAATTCTTATAATAACATTTTAAACCCGAAATATAAAAAACAACTTTATTTACAGGAAAGTACATCATGTACATTGGAATTCTATTTTTTACAAATTCATCCGCCACGTGAACACGTGGTCAAATGTGTTTCATGAGAATTGCAACTTCACATTGATATGCCATGTGATAGATGTTCACCTATCAAACTAACGGAATTCAAATGAATATTCATGAAATGTAATTATTAAAACATATAAGCAACAAATATTACATAAAACAGATCCTGTGGTATCAAAAAATCTAAAAATGCGGTAAATTCCTGTAGAAGTCAAGTGTAAGTTTACGTACATACGGGATCCGCTCAATATTCCTTCTAGAATCCGAGTAATCTTTCTCAAGAAGTGTTCCTCATTTTATACCATACTCTTGAGTAATACTGAATATGTCACCAAATGTTGACATGCAGACAACAATCACTTGCATAAGAATAAGTTATTAAATCAAATTATAATTAAATAAACAGCGCCAAAACGTTGATTTTAATTAGCGACAAATGTTAATCTAACAAACTAAATTTTAAAATATAAAACATCAAAATTGGATTATTGGTTTATTGTAAAACCTGCTTTTTGAAAAACTGACATTACTTCCTGAATTTGCACTTTACTCTGATGATAAGAATGTGTCATCCAAAGGGAGTCGTCTATGTAAGTTAGGCCTCTGTGGCCTTTGGAACGGATATGAGCTATCAGTGGCTTTGTGCATTTCGTAAAAACTCGAGGGGATGATTGCAGATCGAATGGGAGACATTGAAACTCGTTACACTGATTCCCCCACAGGAATGTGATCTTGAGCTACTGGAATGCTGAAATAAGCATCTTGAAATTCCAGACTGGTCAGATAATCGTTTTCCTGAATTAAAGTTAAAGCTGTTTGCAAAGTTTCCATCTTGAAATGAACTGATTCAGAGGTATTGGTCTCATGCCTCCCGTCTTTTTCGGTACCAAACATATTGTCGAAACAAACTGGCCTAAAGTCTCTTGAACCGGTTGTATTGTCCCCTTTTCAGTATGGAATCGACCTCCTTCTGAACAATTTCCCTTTTCTCTAATAATTTTGGTACCGGAGTTATACGAGAATGAGTTTGAAATGGTTCTGTACAAAATTCTATCTTATAACCCTTTGTCCCGCCGTGCGGTCCCGGCTTATGAATAGGCCCGCAACATCCTCTGAGCTTGGAGTATGATTCTTCCTAACAGAGGCCCGGCACCTGGATCGGTTTTCAGGGGCTCCGGCTACAGAGCTGCCGGGCGCGTCCCCAGTTGGTGGATAGGGGAATGCCCTGTCTATGCGGGGTAGTCAGGTCATAATACAGAAAGCCTGACCGCGAACCATTGTAGCCAAACTGTATGGAGAAACGCCACGCTCCAAGCAGTATAAAGACCTCTTCTATATTTCTCTAAAGAGAGCAGACGCACTGGCTGTCGTATGGAAGGCTAAATTTCCTGTCCCTTTCCATTTTTCTCCTTTTCCAGTGGCAAAAGTCGTTACCCCGGTTGTCCCATGCACCTTTATTTCTTTCTTCTTTTCTCATTTTTGTTTTAATTGATTAACTTGTTCTCGTCCTGATATAGCTGAAATATTGCTCATTGGACGTTAAACTCTAACTAATCAATCAATCAATATAACCCTTTTGTCACTATATCTAAAATAAAACGGTCGTTTGTCAGTGTTTTCAAAAGTCTCGACATCTCATAATTGTCCTCAAATTTAATTTCGTTTCTCTGATTTCCGCTTGGGTTTTGGCTGAAACTTTTTTGGATAGCTCTTGGACTGAGATTTCGGGCATGTTATTCTGTTTTTCTGTGATGTTGTCATTTTTGAAATTTTGAGAGCTGGTACGGTGACGAAAAGAACTATTGTTAATTTTGTTACCATAAGAAAAATTTCCAGACCTCTTCATAATTTGATTAGTAGCCTTAGCGGCCTTTCTATGTCCTTGCAAGTTTTAGTTAGATCAGAGCCAATCAGTTCATCAGTAATACTAGTACCCCGAGATCTCTTACACAAATCTGTGTAATCCCAACAAATAAATGTTTTAACTTCTCACGTCTGGCAATTGACATTAAGTAAGATGCATGACCAAGTAGAAAGGCTGAGTCCTCAGATAATGATTGTTGATTGATTGATTGATGTTTTACGCCAACTTCAGCAATATTTCAGCTATATTGTGGCGAGAACTGTTGGGTTTATTGAAAAATTCTAATAAATACATAAAATATTAATATAAAACCATATAGCTTTATACAAGTAAAATAAATGTGTAAAATGTTAAAAAACATATTATTAAATTTTTGGTTTAACAATAACAATATTAGAAATTAGAAACTTGTTTAAAATTGATCTATTTAAATCTTACTAAATAAATTTATTGCTTTTAAAAATTGAACGATTTTGTCGCCAGCGACGTTTGTAAATAGGTCTTTAAGACAATCAGCAGAATAAAAATCACGCCTGATATCGGCAACATCTACACATTCAATTAAAACATGTTGAATTGTATAAGGACAATTGCATGGAATACATTCAGGTCGATCATCACTGTTGAGGCAGATAATGATTGTAACTCTTCCAGAACATCATTCCCTGGATTGTCTTCTTTTAATGAGAGTAGTTTCTCAGAAAGCTGTGCCACGGCATAAATGCCATGACACAAGACTCCTTGTGGCCGTTGCAGGAAATGATCCCCATCCTTTAAATGCCTAGACATCTTTCTATGAATTAATTCTAGGGACCACAACGAAAGGAGTATTTTCTGGTCTAGGATACCTTTCTGTTACCTCCTTTACAAAGTTGAATCTGGAGCTGAGGTGCAAGATTTGGACAAAATAGTAGCTAAATTATCCTGAACTGGTCTGCCTAAAGTATCCTTTGTAAAAGCAGTGATAAACCTTGAACTCTCTTTCTCAGGTTCAACCTGCCCCTCCTCACTTTCGTCCTCTTCAAATTCAGAAATTCGTCAGGACTCTGATCATGTTCCAAGTCAACTACATCTTTCTTCCGTTTTAACGGAGGTAAATCGTTGGCATTTCCGCCTTCAACACTACGCCTTTTCTTGTTTGAATTCTCATGAAGCATTTGAATTGATTTTAAAATGTCCTTTATGCCAAGAGCAGTTTGAAGTCTCTTAATATTCTTTGACTCGAACAAATCAGTCATTGCCATGGGCGCTGCCATATTGTTACGGCGGAAGATGGCGGAAATTCCCGAATCGAAGTCGGGGCAGAGGGAACTGTCCGGGTCTTCCCTAATGAATATTCATATTGCTCTTGAGGTCGAGTAATCGTGGCAGGAATGTCACCACGTTGTCTGAGCCATCTAATAGTACTTCCTTGGGCCAGTGGCCTATTTCCAAGATTGGAATCTTGAGTGTTAACTCTAATAAAGGCGTTAGCTGGATTCATCTGATTTCCAATCAGCTCTTTGTTCGGCACAGACACGTGCGCCCCTTTCTCGTATACTTTGAGAAGACCGTCATTCTCACTAAGGTTAAGAAAATCTTGGCATGGCAAGAGTTGGGAATCCCACAATTCTGAACTTATGAATGTTCTCTAATACTAGCAATGCCAGAAAGATTGGCCACGCCGTTTTCATTTGCGTCGGCCATAATGCATCCGTTTGCAGACTCCTGATGAGCAAGATTACTAGTTTAGTGCAAATTTAGCTGATCAACTACACAAGAGGATGTTGAATAATTGATTACTACAGTAATTTAAACTTACAGTTACTGATATTGTATTTTGTTATATCGGCCAGATGAAGCCCGGTAACATTTTTGCGTCCAATCGACGTTTTCAACCAGCTAGCTAGTGATTGCTCAACATCCGAATTTTTGCGAAAACGACGCATCTTATTTCCAAAAATCTGAAACAGGTAACTAAACAGGGTGACAATTATTGTTAACTAGTTAAACGTAATTGTGTTTCACCTTGGGTACCTCTTAAACCCAAACCAACAGAAGAAGACATCGTTGTTCTTCATAGGTATTATGCCATATTGAAATCGGTCAATCCGTGCAAAAAAATGTGTATCGTGGTTCAGTTCTACAATAAACACAAATTTGTCCCAAAAGGTCGTTTACGACTATCAAGGATTTCCGCTTCAAAGTCAGACATTTTTCCGAACCAATACCGTCACATTGAAAAACATGAGATGCAAAGCTTTGGAAAAGAGAGACCCCAAACAATATACGCCGACCAACTAGATTGACCAGCCAAGAGCCAGAAAACAAGTACGAAATTTGAATTATAGACAAAACAAAAAGAAGAAAACAACAGCATCGAACCATAATGTCGCCGACTTGCAAGTCATCGACAATGTAGACTCATCCAAGCATCATTTGCTACACCCAGCACCAACCGCAGGACCAGAAACAATTTATAACTTCCAAATCCGGCAAATTAGGGATCGATAGGACCTTCAACCTCGTCCAATTTTACGTTACGACAATGGTGTTTTCAAACTTATTAGGGAATAGACAGAAGAGTAACCATTATTACTTGGACCCCTATTTCTACACCAATCTGTAGACTACGGGACATATCGAGCATTTTTAACAAAATTTTGACAGACCAGCAAGCCGCCATAGAAGACTTTGATCCCAGACGTGATCAAATTTAGAACCGACGACGAGCGAGCACTAACCAAAGCAATCGAGCATGCGTTCCTTACTGTGACTAAATATTTATGCAATAAACATCTAAAAGACAACCTTAAACACTTTATGACCAACAAAAACACATTGCCGACCAAAGAAAGAGACACCATCACGAGACTGATTTTCGACCCAGATGGACTTTGTAACGGCGACGACACCTTTTCTTTCCGCCACACAGAATACCAAGTTAATAAAGTATTTCAGTAATTATATCAAAGAGCACATTGACAAATATGTTTGCAGGCCAAATAGACATCGAAAAACACCAGGATTATGGACTAATGACAATGCCGAATCTATTAACAACGTATTTAAAATTTCTAACGACTTTAGCCTAAATTCACTCCTAAAGAAACTGTTCAGCTTAAGTCAAATTTCAATATCTATACGCAAGACGTGCCATACACAGAGCAGGTAATTTTGGTTTAAATGGTCAGAGCCAATTGTACTTGATATTAGAATTAGAAGACCCCCCC
>MJUU01000888.1:12771-27719 GCA_002080025.1 Modiolus philippinarum
AAAAAAAAAAAAAAAAAAAAAACAGACGAAGACAAAGACAGCAAATTTCAACGGTTCTTAAAAGATTTAAAAAAAAAACAGTCACATTGTTACTTTTTGGACTTCGACTTAGTTGTCGCTTGTAGTTTCTGGTTGATCATCATCGAATTGTATTTCTCCATAATACTATTGACTAATAATTACTTCGTCTCCACTGTCCGACATCTCATTCTGGTCATTCTGTTTTCTGTCATTCAAAGTTTCTTTCTTCTGTGGACATAAACATTTTCGTAACACTTTCTCAGAAACAATTGATCGTAGGTTTCTAAAATTTGGTTTTCAGCCTCCATAATGGATCTCGTAACCTCCGTAAGTGGTAACCGTTTTCGGGTTTGTCGGACATCTACTTCCTGTTAAACCACTTTAACTTAGTAATTTCTCTACCATTTTCCATTTAAACGACAGGGGACCTAGAATCTGTTCTTGTTTTGATTGTTTTTGGTAATAAGTTAAATTTTCAAAAAGGACAGTAACTCCTGAGAGGGGTTGGGGCATTCCTCGGGTGTTTACCTTAGTGTCGACAGTGAATTTGACAGAAATATTGAAAAGTATTCACATTGGTAAAAATTTAGCTATTAGTTTCAGTATTACATGTCCAGTGTTATAAATATAACCTATCAAAGTTTATACATTTTCGACCTCTTAAACGCATGTTGTGTACTATATGTTTTATCCACATAAATGTTTCTTCATCTTCTATACATATGCAAAAAATATTCCGATTCTGATTTCATAATATATGAAAAATTTTAGAAAAAACAATCCTGTTTCATACATGTCATTATGTATTTGATTTATTAAGTAAACCTTCAAATTCTCGAAAATACATATTTTTCGAATTGAATTTTAAGGGAAAAATGCAGTTTGTAGTTTCTTTCTTGTTTTTTATCAACTTTCAAAAAAAAAAAAATTCTGTATTCTAAATTTGTTTTCAGTTCAATCAAAATGGGGCAAATCAAATCTGCTTTACAAAAGGTGTAAACCAACTCAGAAAACTCGTATTTTAGATAAAGTGCACAGAAGCAGATCATATAAAACAGCGACTTACAAAAGGTTTGTTAAGAAAAAAAAAAGACGACGTACACTAAGTGATGACGAAAGCTCACTTTTGCATTACATGGTGAGCTGAAAAATGCAGGCTGTAGACAAATATCAAAGTGTGTACATTTTTAAATGTAGGTGAGAGAGGTGTCAATGGTAGCAATACCGGGAAGAAATGTAATGAATTTAAGTGATGGAGTGCACTTCATTATGAGGATTCTTGCCACGGCTTGTATCAATATCGAGGTTATACCAGAATTCAAAGCGAGACATATTAGTTTTTCTAGTCTATGTGTCAATAAGTATCAGTTTGGGGACGTGCACGTTTTTTATTTATTTATTTTTTAAAAAACAATTAAGTGAGAACTGAACAATGGGAGTAGAATACCGAAGGAACAAAGGAGTGAAATTCACAAAAATCGAAGTCCAAAGACAGGGCAAAACCGAGAACACAGAAAACAATGACGTTAGACAGATACAAAACACAGAAACAGAAATTACAACATTCAGAACAAAAGCACTCACAGTGTGAACTAGTGACATCAGGTGCTCCGGAAGAGTAAGCATGTTCTGTCTAAAACGAATAATTCAAGGACAATGGTATGCAAAATGGGAAAAAAATAAAAATCAAAACAAAAACACAACATGAGTACGGCACAAAAAAAAAGAAAGAAAACTGAAGCACAAACTATAGTTGTCGCCGAATGGCAACCAATTATGCCTTTGCTAATTGAACCCTGAATCAATATGGCAAGTGCAAATCACAATATTTGGTGACACAGTACAAGTATGGACAAAATGATATGCTTCTCCTTTTTTCCAAAAAATATAAAAGGGAAGTTATGAGCCCAAAAATCAATTCTATGGGTGCTAGGCCGTCTTCCTGTAAAGTTTCATCCATTTTGAGGCAGTTTGAATTTTCCGGCCTTTTTGCAGTTTCCATAGCAACGGCAGCCATTTTGAAAATTCTGAGTTGCTAGACATCCTTCTTGTAAAGTTTCACTCTGAATTTTCCCGCCTTTTTCAGTTTCCATAGCAACGGCAGCCATTTTGAAAATTCTGAGTTGCTAGACATCCTTCTTGTAAAGTTTCACTCTGAATTTTCCCGCCTTTTTTCAGTTTCCATGGCAACTGCAGCCATTTTGAAATTCCAAACAGATATGTATGTGCACATCTACTTCTTATGAATAGTTGTGTTTTTCATTCGTACGGACGGACGGAAGAACGAAAAAACGGACGAACGAACGGATGGGCGGACAAGGGTAAAACAATTTGCCCTCGACTTTAGTCGTCTCGGGGGGGGGGGGGGGGGGGNNNAAAAGAATGAAGACACAGACATTTTCAAAGTTTAACAACACGGATCCAATGAAAACAATATGGGCGAGATCAGGTGTATAGACAAGGGCGGCACTTCTTGCTCCTTTTAAGACACCCGCCGTGTTGAACATGTCAACTACGGTAGTCAGCAGCCGAACTGTATTAAAGTAATCACTGTATCGAGTACAGGCCTTCTAATAGCGAATTAGTTAGGAGATGTAAACTTCTGCTGGCTCCTTATTCTAAGTCGGTATGTTTGCAGACTTGAACACAAAAATATTTCTAAGAACTGCGAGTAGAGTTCCTGAGTAAAGTTTTAAAGTTTGTCATATAAAGACAAAGTGACAGGTAAGAACGTGGTGTAAATCCACCGACGAATCCAGTCTCCGTAAAAGAGGTTCCAATATGAACTTAGTCATTTTTATCGACATTTTTAACGGAGGTTTCCTATTTTGTGAAATCAACTCCTACAGTTTTCAACCCAGATCTATGAAACTTTACAACTTTTTGGAATTATTTTCAGTAATATTTTCTTACCTCTTCGGGACTTGGGAATTAGTCGTGTTTATTGGCATTCTTAATGAAGGGTATATATATTTTGTGAAATAGTTGCCTCAGAATGTTTTTGCACCTAAATTTTTAGAATATTTTCGGTATTTTTTTTTCTTTCTTTCCTGGACTTAATAACTTAGTCATTTTTAATTGACATTTTTAACAGAAGGAGCATTTTTTGTGAAATCAATTTTTCTTACAGATTTCAACCCAGATCTATGAAACTTAACAGAAAAAATACATACTAGTATATATATTAAAAATGTGCACTCGACTTTCTGGAAGTATTTCAGATTTTCCCCCGTATTTTTATTCTGTACTTGGGAAGTTATAAAGAGTGTACCGGAACCGTGAAATTTTGTCTTTAAATATTTTTTTACCAAGATCCTTGATATTCAAAGGCATTTTCTATACAGCCCACATAGTTCAATTTATTAGAAAAGTCCATAAATAAGTAAAGGATAAAACCAAAACTCATAACGAAATAAGACCGACCAATTTTTGACTAGTTCGTTGCATAGGACATCCGGAACTAAACAAAACTAACTGCCATTTGAAAAGGCAAATGTTTTTGCGCACCAACACCAAAAATATTTTTCTGGGCTCTTGGTGTCTTTGTGTTGAACTGGGTTACCAAACATTGTAAATTGGCTTAAATGGACACAAGGGGCCTTTTATCGTCATGCTCGACTGCTAATAACTCTGTAAACTTGAACCTGCAGCATACATTATATTTTTTTTCTAAGGAAATACACGTACTAAAGCCCACCTCACATGATTTGCGACAACATTTGACCTTATTTTGAAAACGCCCTAACAAATGAACAAAATTCACGTCTAAATGTCAGGCGCGGAGCCAAGCAATTAAAAAGAGGGTAGTTCCACTTGGAAATGAAGGAAAATTTTGCCGAGAGGAGCGAGGCGCGAAAATTTTTTTGGTATTTTTCAATAAAACTTCTGGATACTAATTAAAAAATACATGATTGTCCAGAACAAAAGGGGGGTTCCAAACTCCGGACCTCCCCCTCTGGATCCGCCAATGAATGTTCATACTTTTTATGGTATAATACAATATTTTTATGTTGTACCATAGTTTGGAGTATTTTGACATTCATGTATTGAAGAATTTGTTCGAACATTAAAAGGAAAAAAGTCAAACCATATTGAAATTAAATGTGGTGTCTGTGTAGTATTGTTAATTTTTGGGGCTTTGCTTGTTAGTAATTAAAAATAAAAGATTGAAAGAGAGACATTACTTTCTTGTGTTTTTTAGTTTAAGTTACTTTTGACATCTTCGCGGTACGTTTGTTGTTGGTTTGTTGAGCTTGGAGAGATTTGGGTCACTTGTTTGAAGTCGGTGTTTGATGTCGGAAGATACCAATATCGTACGTACCGATTAGGTTGTTATTCCTTATAAGGTAAATTCTCAAACTCCAAAATAAAGATGGCGTATGTTAGGCACATAGTTGACAATCATATAATGGAGAAGGAGGGGAAGAGCAGATTCCTAAATATTAAGGAGAGGGATGTGTTAGACATGATAAGACTTGTGTGGGAGAAGGGAACCACTTTTCTTGGATGTAACGCCTCTCTAATCTATAAATTGAAATTTCTAGATCCTGTTGGTGTGGATTGCTACGGCAGATCTTTTTACAATATCAAGTTGAGGGGGGGCATAAAAAGAATGAAGACACAAACATTTTCAAAGTTTAACAACACGGATCCAATAAAAACAATATGGGCGAGATCAGGTGTATAGAAAAGGGCGGCACTTCTTGCTTCTTTTAAGACACCCGCCGTGTTGAACATGTCTACTACGGTAGTAAGCAGCCGAACTGTATTAAAATAATCACTGTATCGAGTACAGGCCCTGTAATAGCGAATTAGTTAGGAGATGTAAACTTTTGCTGGCTCCTTATTCTAAGTCGGTATGTTTGCAGACTTGAACACAAAATATTTCTAAGAACTGGGAGTAGAGTTCCTGAGTAAAGTTTTAAAGTTTGTCATATAAAGACAAAGTGACAGGTAAGAACGTGGTGTAAATCCACCGACGAATCCAGTCTCCGTAAAAGAGGTTCCAATATGAACTTAGTCATTTTTATCGACATTTTTAACGGAGGTTTCCTATTTTGTGAAATCAACTCCTACAGTTTTCAACCCAGATCTATGAAACTTTACAAGTTTTTGGAATTATTTTCGGTAATATTTTCTTACCTCTTCGGGACTTGGGAATTAGTCGTGTTTATTGACATTCTTAATGAAGGGTATATATTTTGTGAAATAGTTGCCTCAGAATGTTTTTGCACCTAAATTTTTAGAATATTTTCGGTATTTTTTTTTCTTTCATTGCTGGACTTAATAACTTAGTCATTTTTAATTGACATTTTTAACAGAAGGAGCATTTTTTGTGAAATCAATTTTTCTTACAGATTTCAACCCAGATCTATGAAACTTAACAGATTGATTGATTGAATATTGTTAAACGTCTACTCAGCAATATTTCAGCTATATCAAGACGAGAACAAGTTTGTTAATAAATAACCACTTTGGGGTATGGAAAGGGCCATGGGACGGGAAATTCTGACTGCCACTGGAATAGTAGGGTGAAATCGTCAAGGGCGGGGAATTTAGCCTTGTAGCCGATCACCTACGGACCAGCCCAAAAAGAGCTTGCTACAAGGGTTCTTTAACGTGCAGGAAGCGTGGCATTTCTTCCAACACGTGGACCTGAGTTTACATCCCATCCGAAAGATGGGTTGTGTATTAATTAATCCCGCACAACCACGGAATGGGTCCTATTTCTATATCCCGGGACCCTCGGGGTCAGCCTCCGTTTAGGAGGGGTCACACCCCGCAAGCCGGAGATACTAGGTCCTATTTCTATATCCCGGGGTTCCCTCGGGGTCCTCTGTTAGGAAGACTCATACTCCAAGCTCAGAGGATGCTGCGGGCCTATTCATAAGCCGGGACCGCGCACGGCGGGAAACTTAACAGAATGAATACATACTAGTATATATTATATTAAAAATGTGCACTCGACTTTCTGGAAGTATTTCAGATTTTCCCCCGTATTTTTATTCTGTACTTGGGAAGTTATAAAGAGTGTACCAGAACCGTGAAATTTTGTCTTTATATATTTTTTTACCAAGATCCTTGATATTCAAGGGCATTTTCTATACAGCCCACATAGTCCAATTAATTAGAAAAGTCCATTAAATAAGTAAAGGATAAAACCAAAACTCATAACGAAATAAGACCGACCAATTTTTGACTAGTTCGTTGCATAGGACATCCGGAACTAAACAAAACTAACTGCCATTAGAAAAGGCAAATGTTTTTGCGCACCCACACCAAAAATATTTTTCTGTGCTCTTGGTGTCTTTGTGTTGAACTGGGTTACCAAACATTGTAAATTGGCTTAAATGGACACAAAGGGCCTTTTATTGTCATGCTCGACTGCTAATAACTCTGTAAACTTGAACCTGCAGCATACATTATATTTTTTTTCTTAGGAAATACACGTACTAAAGCCCACCTCACATGATTTGCGACAACATTTGACCTTATTTTGAAAATGCCCTAACAAATGAACAAAATTCACGTCTACATGTCAGGCGCGGAGCCAAGCAATTAAAAAGGGGGTAGTTCCACTTGGAAATGAAAGAAAATTTTGCCGAGAGGACGGAGGCGCGAAAATTTTTTTGGTATTTTTCAATAAAACTTCTGGATACTAATTAAAAAATACATGATTGTCCAGAACAAAAGGGGGGTTCCAAACTCCGGACCTCCCCCTCTGGATCCGCCAATGAATGTTCATACTTTTTATGGTATAATACAATATTTTTATGTTGTACCATAGTTTGGAGTATTTTGACATTCATGTATTGAAGAATTTGTTCGAACATTAAAAGGAAAAAAGTCAAACCATATTGAAATTAAATGTGGTGTCTGTGTAGTATTGTTAATTTTTGGGGCTTTACTTCTTAGTAATTAAAATTAAAAGATTGAATGAGAGACATTAACTTTTTGTGTTTTTTAGTTTAAGTTACTTTTGACATCTTCGCGGTACGTTTGTTGTTGGTTTGTTGAGCTTGGAGAGATTTGGGTCACTTGTTTGAAGTCGGTGTTTCTTTGATGTCGGAAGATACCAATATCGTACGTACCGATTAGGTTGTTATTCCTTATAAGGTAAATTCTCAAACTCCAAAATAAAGATGGCGTATGTTAGGCACATAGTTGACAATCATATAATGGAGAAGGAGGGGAAGAGCAGATTCCTAAATATTAAGGAGAGGGAATTGTTAGACATGATAAGACTTGTGTGGGAGAAGGGAACCACTTTTCTTGGATGTAACGCCTCTCTTATCTATAAATTGAAATTTCTAGACCCTGTTGGTGTGGATTGCTACGGCAGATCTTTTTACAATATCAAGTTTGGGGGAGGGGCATAAACTTTTCAAAGTTTAACAACACGGATCCAATAAAAACAATATGGGCGAGATCAGGTGTATAGAAAAGGGCGGCACTTCTTGCTTCTTTTAAGACACCCGCCGTGTTGATCATGTCAACTACGGTAGTAAGCAGCCGAACTGTATTAAAATAATCACTGTATCGAGTACAGGCCCTCTAATAGCGAATTAGTTAGGAGATGTAAACTTTTGCTGGGTCCTTATTCCAAGTCGGTATGTTTGCAGACTTGAACACAAAAATATTTCTAAGAACTGGGAGTAGAGTTCCTGAGTAAAGTTTTAAAGTTTGTCATATAAAGACAAAGTGACAGGTAAGAACGTGGTGTAAATCCACCGACGAATCCAGTCTCCGTAAAAGAGGTTCCAATATGAACTTAGTCATTTTTATCGACATTTTTAACGGAGGTTTCCTATTTTGTGAAATCAACTCCTTCTACTGTTTTCAACCCAGATCTATGAAACTTTACAACTTTTTGGAATTATTTTCGGTAATATTTTCTTACCTCTTCGGGACTTGGGAATTAGTAGTGTTTATTGACATTATTAATGAAGGGTATATATTTTGTGAAATAGTTGCCTCAGAATGTTTTTGCACCTAAAGTTTTAGAATATTTTCGGTACTAGTATTTTTTTTCTTTCATTGCTGGACTTAATAACTTAGTCATTTTTAATTGACATTTTTAACAGAAGGAACATTTTTTGTGAAATCAATTTTTCTTACAGATTTCAACCCAGATCTATGAAACTTAACAGAATGAATACATACTAGTATATATTATGTAAAAAATGTGCACTCGACTTTCTGGAAGTATTTCAGATTTTCCCCCGTATTTTTATTCTGTACTTGGGAAGTTATAAAGAGTGTACCAGAACCGTGAAATTTTGTCTTTATTTTGACTAGTGAGACGAATAGACCATATCCGAGCTCTAGTATGAAAATTTACCAGACCACGTCACAGTATAGAAAACGTTACGTCATAAAGCCTAAAACGTCATGAAACTATGCTGTTGCAGTACATTCTTGGTCACATGGGGCGGACACGTTTGTGACGTAGGGCGGACAAACAACAGCTGGTGAATCTAAATACCAGAACTCGGAATTGGTCTCGAAGGACTTTCTCCTACTCCAGGCTTTTCATCCTCGGAATTCTCTAGATTCAATACCCATAAAGTAGAAAAGTTGGGATAAAATTATCAGTTTTGCCAATAGGGGGCGCTACACTATAATGACAGAGTACGAAAATAGTACTATTAAAATTAGTGCCTTTTAATTTGTAGTGACTCCCACCAGTTGGTTCATATTATGACCAAAACGAGCATAGAATATTGCTGTGTATATTTTGAAGATCAAAGAACAGTTGAGAAAACATGTTCAAGTTGCATAACAAAACGGGACTTTCGATTGATTGATTGATTGAATATTGTTTAACGTCTACTCAGTAATATTTCAGCTATATCAAGACAAGAACAAGTTTGTTGATAAATATTCACTTTGGGGTATGGAAATGGCCATGGGACGGGAAATTCTGACTGCCACTGGAAAAGTAGGGTGAAATCGTCAAGGGCGGGGAATTTAGCCTTGTAGCCGATCACCTACGGACCACCCCAAAAAGAGCTTGCTACAAGGGTTCTTTAACGTGCAGGAAGCGTGGACCTGAGTTTACATCCCATCCGAAAGATGGGTTGTGTATTTATTAATCCCGCACAACCACGGAATGGGTCCTATTTCTATATCCCGGGACCCTCGGGGTCAGCCTCCGTTTAGGAGGGGTCACACCCCGCAAGCCGGAGATACTGGGTCCTATTTCTATATCCCGGGGTTCCCTCGGGGTCCTCTGTTAGGATGGCTCATACTCCAAGCTCAGAGGATGCTGCGGGCCTATTCTTCAGCCGGGACCGCGCCGTGCGCGGGACTTTCGAGATAGTAACTCTCGTGTAATTCAAGGCGGAAACGATATCCTCAAATACCAGTGAGAAGTATAATCGGAATCCAGTCCTATTGAATATTAATATATACCACCTAAAAACAAACTATTTATTAAATTGAAGTGCACTGCTTGACAATTATTTAACTAAATTTTAATTGACGAAAAACAATTAATCTAAAGCGCTACAAATCGATTAAATATATATCACCCTTGGCTCAACAGTGTTTTCATTAATTAGTGATTCCATCCAAAGGTATTGATGTATTGATTTTTTCGCATAATACACAAAAATGTTGTCGGAATGACCACGACTCAAAATTCCCGTATTTAGAACGGATAAAATGAAATACGACCAAAAACCGAACATTCTTTGTTGCGACTATGTATACAATTATCGGGAACGTTTCAATTGAATTTTATTTCCTTATTTGGTACACAACATGTGGTTTAAATGTGTTTAATTTGTCATGCAGATGATCTTTTAACGGAATAAGAAGTTCCCGCACCTGGGAAAATTCATTTATTTTATAGGTGAATTTTTGAAATTTAACATAAAAGTCAATGTGAGGCCGAAATAGTGATATGCCTCCAATACAAATTGCGTGTAAAGCATTATAATTCATTGATCAACCTCATGAACAACAATGAAACTTTTTTCATGCTCAGTAATACACTCCGAGGTTAAATCTTGTGGTATATGCAGTATATGGTGACGTCAAATGCAGCGAAAACATTGTTTTAAGTTTAAAGGATTGGAATTATAAGTAGAGTCATCGATAAACTCCTCCAAAATTACTTTTACACTTAGTCAGTTGATGATACATGCTGTAAACAGGTAAAATATTTTTGACATTCAGTTTACAAGGCATACTTTAATCACATTTGGGTCGTTGTCTCTTTGACACATTCCCCGTTTCCCTTCTTTTTTCTATCTTAATTAAAATAGAATGTGAAAAGAAACGGAAATACCCTGGATTTGTATTGAAAATTATGGAAAAGAAGAATTAGTCATTAAGCCGACAATCCTCAAATTGTCTCGAGCGGTTAAGTGCATGTTAATTTTTAACAACCGCTAACGTTCTGATAATGATATGTTGTAGTCAAGTGTAATCGTTGTTTGTAGACCGCCGTGCGCGGTCCCGGCTTATGAATAGGCCCGCAGCATCCGCTGAGCTTGGAGTATGAGTCTTCCTAACAGAGCACCCCGAGGGAACCCCGGGATATAGAAATAGGACATAGTATCTCCGGCTTGCGGGGTGTGACCCCTCCTAAACGGAGGCTGACCCCGAGGGCCCCAGGATATAGAAATAGGACCCATTCCGTGGTTGTGCGGGATTAATAAATACACAATGGGATGTAAACTCAGGTCCACGTGTTGGAAGAAATGCCACGCTTCCTGCACGTTAAAGAACCCTTGTATCAAGCTCTTTTTGGGGTGGTCCGTAGGTGATCGGCTACAAGGCTAAATAATCCCCGCCCTTGACGATTTCACCCTACTTTTCCAGTGGCAGTCAGAATGTCCCGTCCCATGGCCCTTTCCATACACCAAAGATTTTTTATTAACAAACTTGTTCTCGTCTTGATATAGCTGAAGTATTGCTGAGTAGCCGTTAAACAATATTCAATCAAATCTGGGACGTAACTTAATTCTTTTCGTTATAGTGGATATCGACGAGATATTCTGAACAAATCCTTTAAATTGGCTTTCGAGTCTAGTGACCTGAAGACTTTACACATATACTGGCCTCTCACTAATACTGCCGATGTCTACTGAAATATATGACAACTCTTTACCAAACCCGTATTAAATTAAATATGAAAAAGAAAGGAAATAGGGTAAATGTCAAGGAGACAACATCCCATATCCAGGTTAAAACGACCCAAGAGAAAGCATCTAGGGGTCACTGTACGGTTTTCAACACAGTGAGGAACCTCACACCATAAAGCAAGCCCTAAATGGCCCCAAAAAGGTAAAAAAGTGAACAAACCACATCCAATAACCCAAATATCAAGAAACTAAAATTTTATAAGAAGACACGGACAAGCCAATCACTAACATATTCCTGACTTGGGAATTTATGGAAAGTCATTATTGCCATTACAAGGTTTTTCACTTTCTTAAAAAAATGATTGATTGATTGAATATTGTTTAACGTCTACTCAGCAATATTTCAGCTATATCAAGACGAGAACAAGTTTGTTGATAAATAATCACTTTGGGGTATCAAAAGGGCCATGGGACGGGAAATTTTGACTGCCACTGGAAAAGTAGGGTGAAATCGAAAAGGGCGGAGAATTTAGCCTTGTAGCCGATCACCTACGGACCNTAAAAAAAGCTTGCTACGAGGGTTCTTTAACGTGCAGGAAGCGTGGCATTTCTTCCAACGCGTGGACCTGAGTTTACATCCCATCCGAAAGATATGTTGTGTATTTATTAATCCCGCACAACCACGGAATGGGTCCTATTTCTATATCCCGGGACCCTCGGGATATTATTTTTTTTTCACTTCAAATAATAAGAATTTTATGTTAATACTTCAAAATACTTATGATTTTTTTTTACCAAATTAATACAATGCTTTTGGCAAAAGAACAAATTTTAGTGGACACATTTATCGAATTTGAACCGTAAATTGACAGAATTTATTTTACCTCGTACTTTTTCAATATATTATATATTTCGTCAAAATTATACATCGATACACTTTATCTATAGAGCTTTTATTTATTTTGAGCGAATCTGAATGCTATTCAAAAACCAAACATTTACATTGTAGTGTAATATTGCTCAAAGTGACAAATATGTCAAAAGGAACATCTTTCACTTAATTTTTCAGTCTTATGTAAGAAAAGTTTGTCTGTTGCTGCATCTTTATGGACAATAATGTGATACAACAATAGTACTATTGCATTACCTTAGCCTGGTCCTGTCTTAAACTCTCGGCATATGCTTCATCTTGTTCTCGTCTCACAGATTCTACTGACAACCCATCATTATTTATCAAACTCCCCTGTAAAATATAACATTTTTTGTATGTTATCTTTCAAAGAAAATATTGTACTAAGGTATATTTGTTATTTATCACTTATGACTGTTACATTTTTATTCCAAAAATATTGATTGCTGTGAGGATACCTGATAAAATAGTACACAGCTTGGTGTAAAAAGACAAATACAAAATGTAACATTAGTTTTTGTTCTATACTTGATTTTTTCCTACTAAATTAGACAATATCATTCCCTTCCAACAGGCCAGTTTTCGTATAAAGCACTTTTCCTAGTTAGAAGTCATTGTTGAGGGAGTGTGGTTTTGACATCATTTAAATTTTGTTACTTAGTCGGTTTGATTTTTATAAATCTCCAGAAAAAAATTCTTAAAAATTCATTTTACAAGTAAAATTCATTTTCTTCACCACTTTGTTTACATTATATATACGAACTCTGAAAATAAATTTCAGAATTTTTATACTCTAGATAAAAAAGTTGCCCATTAGGTCCCTATGTTAATTTTTATTTTCTTCAAGCTTGCAAGCTTGGTCAAACCTGGGAGTGAGTATGATTGATTCAACAACTTCCAATATAAACACTAATAGACCTGTAAACATGTGCGTATATGTCCTTGTCACTCCATGTGACCATTTAATTTAAATTTTAAATGGATTGAACCTGGTTAATCAAGTTAAAAAAAAAATAATAACACCCTGTATGAAAATAGAAATACAACACTTTTCAAATTTTTAGCTTTGGTCAGTATAAAAACAAGTAGAAGAAAACTTTTACATTATAGCAAGGATTTAAAAAAATAAGAATTGATTGTTCCGTTCCATGTTTTTAGTGATTTAAATGCATTACATTTAATACAATGAAAGGTAACCTGTTTTGTTACATTTATATACCCTTGTCCATTGTAATTTATTTCAACTTGACTGGCCAGTTTTTATCTATTTGACATTTAAAATAGATGATCACATGATGAGTGAAATGGAAATATGGACATTAAAGCGCATGTTTGTCTGTTATTGTTTATATAGGAAGTTGGTTACACCAATCCTTCTCACTCCCTGGTTTTCCCAAGCTTGAATAAAATAAAAAATAACATAGGGACCTAATGAGAAATTTTTTATTTTAAGTTTAAAAAATATGTAACTTATTTTCAGAGTTCGTATATATAATTTAAACAAAGTGGTGAAGAAAAAATGAATTTATTTTGTAAAATGAATTTTTGGGGATATTTTTCTGGACTTTTATAAAATTCAAACGGACTATAAAATCTGACTGCAATTTTACAAATCTGGTAAAGGACCACTTGCCTAACATTTCTGCTGAGATTGGTTGAATGCTGTTCGGTGGTTTCAGAAAAGAAGATGAAAATGTGAAATTCCCATAGAATCACAAATTTGGTAAAGGACCACCTGCTTTACATTTCTCCCAAGTTTGGTTGAAATCTTAATGACAAAACCTCACATGGCCTTTTAGGCCAGGTGAGCTAAAAATCAATAAAAATTATTCAAGTATTAAGTCAACTTACTGTGATAAATGATCTGGTTAATGACGATGATGAGGCACCCAAGTTTGTAACGTCAGTCTTAAAAATAAATTATAAAAAATACAGTAGACTCTGATTATAGAATACCCAAATTATCAGAAAAACTGAGGGGGTTTTGCAAGCATACATGTAGCTTGATATGACCGCAGCATGTTGACTACTAAAAATGTATTTGCTTCTGTATGTAAACCTGACTGTCTAAATATATCTGATTTTTGTCTCAAATAAGAAAAAAATGATTTTGTATCTTCCTTCTTTAACCCATGTAGATGAAAAAAATGTATAGAAAATTAAAGATCTGAACTCTATGTCAATGCGTAGCCATTGTACACTGAAAACAAAAAATAGTAAGAAATAAATAACTGGAATGTTGAACAAATGTATCAGTAAAATTCATGGACTTTTTCTACATATACCAACTGCCAAGGTGGGGTAATGCTAAGCGTACTTGCCTAAGAGTGCAGAAAACTTTTCGTTCGATAGATCCCTTGTTGGGTCAAACAAGACATTTTGAGCTAGTCGGCAGTCAGCGACAAGCAATTTTTTACCTCACTTTCCAAAATTATGTATCGTCTCCTTCTTTGAATTGTTCAAGAATTTGGTCAACCAGTTAAATGTCTATCTGTGTGCTTGTTACATCAAAAATTTGTTGTTCTGTTTTACTGTCGCTATATTTTGTCGTTTCACTGTTCAAGCAATAAAATTGTCAAACATTTCAAAGCATCACAATTTACATGGGGCTGCCATGTTAATCTATAATTATTTTGCCTCACGCACAGAAAATTTCTGAAAGGGAAGATAGCTCTACAAATTTTGTCCATCAAGCTGTAACCCCCACTTCTCTTTGTTTTTCAGAAGATTAAGGTGCAGTGAAGTGTTCCTATGCTTGGTAATAGTTAATAATGTTATATGAATTAAAAAATTATAAAAAAGAAGAGTTTTAATGATTTTGTTTTACTATCTTTTATTGCAGAATTTGATCACACTCATGTAGACTAGAGCTGTATTTGATTGATTGATTGAGTATTGTTAAACGTCTACTCAGCAATATTTCA
>MJUU01000894.1:2110-12674 GCA_002080025.1 Modiolus philippinarum
TTCTCTAGTTAGAGTACGACATGTGGACGAAAATTGCAATTTCAAGCTTTTTTGAAATAATCAAAGTCCTATAACTCTGTAACGAAAAATTCAACAACAAAATAAAACGATAGGGAGCTTCCTCTCGTCATACCCAACAATCCTGCAAAGTTTCAAGAAAAATGATCACAGACTTCTCTAGTTAGAGTACGACATGTGGACGAAAATTGAAATTTCAAGCTTTTTTCAAATAATCAAAGTCCCATAACACTGGGACGAAAAATCCGACGACAAAATAAAACAATAGGGAGCTTTCTCTCGTCATACCCAACAATCCTGCAAAGTTTCAAGAAAAATGTTCAGAGCGTTCTCTAGTTAGAGTACGACGTGTGGACGGACGGACGGACAGACGGACGGACAGACGGACGGACGGACACCGGTATACCATAATACGTCCCGTCAAAGACGGGGGTATAAAAACCGATCACATTTATCTTTCAGCTAATTACACAAGTGAATGTAAAGTTGGAATATCTCTTTATACGAAAGTTACTGTATATTTAGTTTCTGGTGACTTTTCAGAGCCTATCAAATAAAAAGCAAAAGAAAATTTCTAAAAATAAATCCTGGGGTAAAAACACGGGCTCCACGGCTCTCTGAGAGCCCGAAGCAAATGTATGTCGCGCCCGGAGCTCAGTAAATTGAGTTTGGAATCTAGTAAGTGGAGCCCGGAGTCAAGCGAGGAGAGCCCGGAGCCCAAGTGTTTGGAGCCCAGAGCCCTAGTGTTGACAGTGTTGGAATCTGGAGCCTTTGTGCTGAACCAGGAGCCCCACGTTCATAAAAGTTTGGATCCCAGAGCCCAGAGCCCGTGTTATTCCCCAAACAGCCCATAGGATCAAAATGACAAGCCAAGGATAGTGCATTTCAAAACAGTGATTCTCATAAGTTTTAAAACATTATTTAAAAAAAATCGGTTTCTGACCAAATAAACTGAATACACTGGTTATTCAAATTTAATCGGTACCTGGGTTGGTTACTGGGGCTCCATCTACAGAACCGACCAAGCGCATCGCCAGTTAGTGTTTTAAGGGAATACCATATTATGTAGATGGTCAATTTATAATACTGAAAAAAAACCATCGTGGACAAACTGTGTTGAGAAACGCTACGCTTAGTGCAATTATTAAGAACTCTACTACTGATATCTTTCACAGCCTCTTGATGTAAAATTCCTGTTCCAGCCTATTCCATCGTGTTTCCAATAGTAGCAATTAAATTTCATGCCTAACTAAGGCATGACTTAGTCGTCCCTTCAACCTGTATTTCTTTCTTTAAATTTGTGCTTTGATAAATTTGTTCTCATCCTGGTATAGCATCGCCTTCTGTGAAACCACTGAAGCAAATTCAACCAAACTTATGCAGGAATGGTATACGTAAGGACCTTTGCAAAGATTGCCCATTTCGTTACGATCTGATAAAAAGTATGACCGCCAGCGTGGAACATAGTTTTAACACTGAACCCTATGGGACAAAATCACATTTTCAGCTTCTCCTCTGGAACCATCGAAGCAAATTCAACTAAACTTTACAGGAATGATGTATGGAAGGTCCATTACAAAGGCTGCTCATTTCGTTCCAAACTTAGATTTAATCCTGTGGGAAAATCACATTTTCTTCTTCTCCTCTGGAACCACTCAAGCAAATTAAAGCAAACTTTACAGGAAGGATGTATGGAAGTTCAATTACAAAGATTGCTCATTTCGTTCCAATCCGATAAAAAACAATGTACCCAGCGCGGAACATAGTTTTAACATTGGACCCTATGGAAAAATCACATTTTAATCTTCTCCTCTGAAACCACTGATGCAACTCAACCAAACTTTAGAGGAATGATGTATGGGATGTCTTTCGCAAAAATTACTCATTTCGCTTCAATTTGTTAACAAACCAGGCCACCAGTGCTGAACATAGATTGGTGTAAACAATATTTTATTATAGAAGCAATTACATGTATATAGCAAAATACAAGCAGATAAATCATGGATTGGAAAACAGGTGAAGAACACCTTTAGAAATTCCTCTCCACATATTAAGGATGAATACAAATAAATGCAGGATATATCTGATGGGTTTTGAACAATAAAAATACAATCAATGACAATAGTGGTATATAATTGATGTGTTACCTGAGAATCTTTTATACATCATGAAATATAACAGTTACAAAAAATATGTATATAAATACAAAAAAGTCATGTAAATATGTATCTTCATTGAGAAATACATAATACTGAGTGTATATGGATTGTAACATGAAAATATTCATTATCTAGCTGAACCTTTTGCATTGCAAAATAAAATCTTGAACCATTTTTGTTTTCAGTTTCTGATAATCGGGGGTTTCCATATAATAAGTTAAAGATAAGTGGTTGACCAGAGAGGTTTAGGAATAAGCGGTTTCTCAGAACATTACTATAAAATGTTCAGAGGTTTCTGCTTCCTTACATTTGCAGAAGGGATCTTGTTCTAGGTTCCTTTTATATAAATGGTCTTTGAGAGAACTACTCTCAGTACGAATTCTGTATGCAAAATTTGGCCCATTCTGCTACCAGCATAGTAAAAAGATGGAATTTTCACAAAATTATTTAGGTATTGTTTGAGATTTTTTACCGATGGGTCGTTTTTTACTTCAATTGGTAGTTCATTCCATATTCGAATGGAAGAAAGTACATAACTGTTATAAAAATAAGAAGTACGAGATATTATTTGCGTTTCGTGTACTGTAATTGTGAACTTCATTAAAACGATTTGGGATTAAGCGGGTCAGGTATGCTAAAGATTTATTGTTAACAATTTGGTGAAAAGGTGCAAGTTTATGTAAGTTCCTACGTGAACACAAATTCACATTGGCCCCTATGGGATTATTATCCTTTTCATAATCTGCTGTTAAACTATTGCAGAAATTTGACTAAATTGTACTTGAACCTTGTATGGAAGGTCGATTCTCTCAGATCCAACCAAAACGCATGGTTCAGATCTCACAAAAAACATCTCCACCAGCGCTGAAACTATTATTTTAACATTAGACCCTATGGGAAAATCACATTTTCATCTGCTCTTTTGGAACCACCGAAGTAAAGTCAACTTAACTTTACAGAATTGGTGTTTGGTAGGTCCTTTACAAAGATTGCTAATTTTGTACCGATTCAATGAAAAACATGGCCGCCGACGCTTAACATAGATTAACATTGGACCCTTTGGGAAAATAATCATTTTCATTTACTGTTATGAAACGATTTAAGCAAATTTAACTTTACTGTACTTGAATGAATAAAAGAAGATCTTTACACTAAGATTGCTAATTTCTATTGGATCTTACGAACATGACCGCCAATGGAGAACATAGTTTAACATTAGACCCCATTTGGCATGGCTTAGAAGCATTTTGTCGGGTGAGAGACAAACGCAGGCTCAGTCTCCGAGTCTTTAGTTTTTCGTAATATAGCTTTTTTCCTGCAAGAATACAAATGTTAGTAATAAAAAAAACTCATAATTTGTCAATGCATTGCACATTTAACCTAGTATTTATAATAATTTACAGAACAGGGAGATGTAATGGCGGAAAAGAGTGAGACAACGGAAACCCCGCCTCCTTATTCACCAGCACCACCACAACCAGGCCAACAAAATCAACAATATGTTCAACAATTTATGCACCAGAATCCACATGGATTTGTACAACAGCCTCAATATCCACCGGGGCCGGTGGGAGGATTCAGTGATATCTCACAGGGATATGGTTACAACCAACCAGGCATTTCTCAGATGTCCACTCAGAGTACAGTTGTTGTACGTTAAAAGTTTCTTATTAATTTGTTTCAATTTTGGCAAGCCTGCCGCTTATATTTTAAATAGAGAGGTTCAGTTGAAGGTGCAATTCGTCATTTAACCCTGACGCTCGGTACTGACCAGACAACGATTTTATTTTGAAAATTGCAATATCTAAAATTTAGGGAAAAAGACTTTGCTTAATACTAAATAGTATCTACCTCGTGCAAAGCATTGTACTTAGCTGATTTTGGCTTTTCACTTAGATCCTTCTCATGATTATTTAATTTCGATCAGATTTTACAATTTTTTCCAAATATTCTGATTTGACCTGCACTGAAACCAAATTTTAAGTATTTTTTTTATACTTTTTATTGTTTTTAATATATACATAGCTAAATACCGAATTAGTGTTAACTTTCGTATGAAGCGAAGAATTTTAATGTTTAAACAAAAATAAATAAATAAATAAAATAAAAAAAATAATAATAAAAATAATAATAAAAATGAACAACTAATTCCATCTAATAATATTTACTAATACTACTCAACCAAAACTTGAACTTAAAATAATATTAGTTCCGCCTTTCAAGAATTAGTGTGAAATCATGCAGTTTTTAATTTGACATGATATTTTTGTGTGTTTGGAAGTTGTGAGAACACTTGAAAACCCCCAAAAACATAGCATAAACCGTGATTATCAAACTGATAAGTATAACTCTAAATCATGTCGGTTTCATATTTCACGAAATATTTACAAAAACTTGTTTGTGTAATTTGATACCTTTTTAACGTTTTGCATGCAATTAGTCTATTTATACTTCTTCCTCTTAACACCGGAGCCTGGATCTATTTTGATCGGCCCCGTCTACAGAGATGACCGGGCGCATCACCAGGTGGTTGATAGAAAATATTTTGTTTATTCAGGGGAACGCAATTTGCTTCTATGTATATATATTTTTTAAGTTATCCCAGGTCTTCGCCTGCCATTCTTGACATGGACGACTTCTCACTGAAAACCACTGGCGGATCCAGTTTTCGAAAAAAGGAGGTTCCAGTCGATTTCTTTTCTACATTTGTCAATCTTTACCTGAATTCTGCACGAAAATTAAAATATTTCCCAGAAACAGGGTGCTTCGAACCCCCTGCTCCCTCCCCTGGATCAGCCAATGAAAAGTCATGAAGGAATAAATCAATCTACTTCTAATGTTATGTGCTTATAACGCTTTGTGCCATAACCTGAAGTCAAAATTTAATGATCTTTCCCGTTCTTTTACATGTTATATGTATCGAATTATTGAAGAAAGGACAAGGTGCGATAAGGGGTTGATTTTGCCCATGATTTAAGCGAATTTTTAAGTTGCACCACAAGATGTTCTTCTATGTTCGTTTTAAAGCTTAGATCCCATTTATAGAAAAAATACAAAAGCTAGAATGAATGACGTCACAAAATGTGTAGTTCTGACGTCATGAAAAGGCTACTTTTGAGCATTTTCATAGAAATGTACCGAATTTGGCAGATTTTCGAACA
Organism: Modiolus philippinarum; assembly: GCA_002080025.1. Lineage (NCBI taxonomy): Eukaryota > Metazoa > Mollusca > Bivalvia > Mytilida > Modiolidae > Modiolus > Modiolus philippinarum. The sequence continues at coordinate 7,449 of MJUU01000894.1, forward strand.
GTTTTCCTACCCGGAAATATCGAGCACATCCAAGAACCAATTAGATAATTTACCAACTTATTTGTACAAATGAATTGAACCTCTCATACAAATATTTTTGTGGTTCTTCCATGTGCTCAATATTTCCTACACAGAAAAAGAAGTCAAAATTGGTCAAATTTGTCACTTTTCTACAAAATCGTCAATTTGTCCCCTTTTCTACCCTTAAAAACTCAATAATCATACATCAATATTTGAGAAATGTTACTGTTTACTGAAAAGCCATACCCATAGAACATTCCAATGAGAAAATTCGGTGAATTCAACCAAATTTATTTTTTCAGGCCAAATAAGGCCCTTACCGCCCCTACTCCTTTGCTTGGTATTTGTGATATTTCAAACTTGAATTTAATTGATAGAACCTGGTTCTATGACTGATCTGTATCCGAAATATCTCACCTGACCCAAAGGGTTAGTGTGAGCAATTGCCATTACTTGGCACCCGTCCGTCGTCCGTATGCTTTTGAGTTCATCTTCTCCGCCGAAATCCCTGATGCATATTCAACCAATCTTGACAGGAATCTTGTTTGGATGGTCCTATGCAAAGAATGCGACGAAAAACATGGCCGCCAGCAAGGAACTTATTTTAACATTGGATACTATCGGAAAAATATCTTTTCACCATCTGTCTTGAAAGCACTGCGGAAGCTAATTTACTGGACCTGAATAATAAAGGGACGGTCTTCAACAAAAATTGCTCATTTCACTCCGATTTTGCATATTAAACATGGCCGCAAGCACGGAGCATAACATTGACCATACGGGAAAATCGTGTTTTGATAATTTCCCAAAAAACCTGTCAGATCCGGCAAAAACATGGTCGCCAGTGCAGAATTTAGTTAAACATCTGACCCATTGGGAAACATCTTTTCATAATCTGCTCTGAAACTACCAAGGCAAACGTAACTAAACTGTACTGGAATGATGAAAGAAGTCCTATATATACAAAAATTACTCATTTTGGTCGGATTTGATTAAACACATGGCCGCAATCATGGAACATAGTTTAAAATTTGCTCTATGAAAAAAATCATATTTTGATCATCTCCTTGGTAACCCCTGAAGCAAATTCTAACAACTTTACGGGAATGTTGTAAAGAAAGTTCTCAACAATATTTTCTCATTTCATTTGCATCTGATAAAAACATACATTGGACCTTACGGGAAAACCACTGCTCTGAAACTATTGAAGCAAATAACCAAATTGCCCTGGAATGGTGTGGGGAAACTATTGCATCAGATTCAAGTAAACTGTTCTGTAAAGTTTAAGGGAAAGTTTTTGACATAAAACATGACAAACATTAACATTGGTCCTATGAAATAAATAATATTATGATAAATCATATTTTTCTCTCCACAAATTCAACCGAATTTACAGGAATGGTGTAGAAGGGTCCTTTACGATAAAAATTGCTCATTCTGAATGAATCTGATAAAAGGTGTTGATCATCACAAACTGTTATTATTTTATGATGATAATAAAGTGCTTGAGTTTGAATTCATAAAGCGCGAAGCCATATTGTTACTAATAAAATGATTGTCACAAATAATTGTTCTCGAAGTCGATTAACGCAGTACCGTGTCGACATAAATTCAGTTCAAACTAGAAGAACTGTGAGCACAGCTCACAAAAACATACCCCGCTCCCCATTTGATTCCAGATGTGAACATGTCCACCAATTTTCTCAAACTTGTATCTGTTAAATGGATTGTGAGACTCGAATATCAGTATGCTACGCTTCCTTGTAGTTTATGAAAGTGTATTGATTAAAATCATCATCTAAAAATCCATATACTGACCAAATTTGCTGAGAATATTTGTTAGATTTTGCAAACAAGTATGAACACTAAATATCTATTACAGATTTTTATTTCTTAATCGACATTTCGGTAGTTAATGTATTTTTGTCTTCTTTGTAGGTGAATCAGCCCCAAGCTACACCTGTTTTGATTGTCAACCAGGCTCCCAACAGCTACATGCTTCCTGCAGTTCTGGCATGCCTTTTCTGTTGTTGGCCGATTGGAATTGGAGCTATTATAGCTGCAGCTAACGTATGTCTTTCGTTATTTTTTCCAATAAATACAACATACAAGAGTCACCTTTATAATATTCACTGTGCATATATATAATTACACTGGCTTGCAAAATATTGCTTATATTTCACTTATTATGAAATAAGCCAGGTTTTTGTTTTCATTGCAAGCCTCTGCAAGTTATAAATATGCTAAATGCATACAATGAAATTTTCATTTTGCGATTTTCATTAAAGTATATCATTTTCTGAAAGAATACGGCTTGAGGTTCGTATACTTGAAGTATCCGATGTAATAACGGGATTAGAAACACTATTGTCCATGTGCGAATCGAGAAATTCGTAATTCATGTAACCTGCTACTTTTTGTTTATGTAAATTCTTACAGATTTTCACGAAATTACTCGTTTTTCTTATTTTTACTAATTAAAATCGTGTTAAGGTGTCTCAGTGGTATTATTCCGCCATTTTTGTGTAAAACTTGTTCATTTAGGTTTTATTCATTAAAAAAATTAACAAAATAGTTATTTAAAATGTAAAGAAAGTTCCAAAGTATTTAAAATTATTATTCCTAATCATTTTTACAACATTTCCATAACAAAAAGATGAACTAAAACACACAAGCTTTAAATCTGTTGCTGGATTTACAGAACACAGAAATTATGCAAGGGAGGTAATTTAATTAAATAATTTAACAAAGATATCACTAGAGAAATTACCATTTCGCAATGTATCCCTCTTATTTCATCGGTGACCCCTAATTTTTATTTTTTATATGTAAACTATGTAATGAACTTAAAACACATGCAAAGTATGAACAAAATCTATAATAGATTTTTAAAGCTATCCCCTCATATAGTCATTTTCCCTATCATTTCTTTGTAAAATCCTGAAATTTTCAATTTCATTTTTTGCGCTTAAATGCACGGTGACCCCCAAATTTTATTTTGTATTTTGAAAAATAATACAATAATGTTTCTACACAGAAAATTTCACAAAATTCTATAATAGGAAAATAATACCATGCAGACACCTTAATATATAGAAAAATGGGTCTGCATTAAGTGCAAACCGCATCCCTAACCTTGCCGACTTCAATTATAACCTCTCCGTGCTCTTTTATCCGCGAAAATGAAAGTACAGACCAGCTGTGCAAAATCGGATATATCCCACTTAATAAATTAGTTGTAACGATATCCTGTTAATAAAAATGACTTCCTGAATCTGGTTTGGTAATTTGTTGACGGAATCCAAAACGATAATATGCTTAATTCGTTATTTCAGAGCTACTCAAATCGCTGTCCATTTTACAAGAATGCGAATAAAATTTGAGTAATTGCTATGTTTCACTGACCACAATGCTAGTGTTCATTGCTGTCAATAAAAATGATATGTTTCAATTATGCTTTGGATAAGTTACCTTATTTAAGTTTTGAGCTTAGATGAGTTTATCGACACTAACTGTAGTCAATGGTATTTGGAATGTTTGTTGCTTTGCAAGATTTTGGTTTGTCTTCTAGTGTAATTTTAAAGTTATTTTCTCCTATATGTGTTTTAAAAGCTGTTTCTACATTAAGTGGATCTTTCGAATGTTCGAAAAATCAATTATCAACAACTTTCTAAAAAAGATGTGGTATGTAAATGCATTTATATTCTTTTATCTTGAAGATAAAGAAACATGCTGAAGAGGTAAAGTCTGTGGGTCGTTACAAACTTGAAGACTCTTCAGGAAATTCACTCCCAACCTTTGGTGACATCACCAATGCTTATATAACAAGAGGTTTCTCTGGTGGGAAAAAAACACTCCCACTCGACTACTACAAGATATTGCCAACTAATGGCAAAAAATAATGCAACGCTGCATTATGTGATCGATTCAACTTCACGTCAGTTACAAGAACATGACTGGCAATAAGAAGTTTTATACATCTTATGATGTAGAGGTTGCAAATCACGTATAAGGTTATTATACTCTTGAGTAAAAAAAAAAGAGAAAAATCTGACAAACATCCATGTCATAATACATTTTGGAAGCAAGTCAACATGAAGTAAAGGACCGGCATAACTGATAACTTGTTAAATCTTTATTTCAAGATTCAAGAAAACGAAGGCGCGAAATGTGCAACATAATACAATAAAACTTATATTCATACATACGTAACATGGGGGATAGAGAAGACATACCTCATCTTACCATAACCGCACAATTAATCTGAAACATGTGTATATGAACATTTTAGACTATGACTTGGAATCCAGTAGGATCAAGAATCCTTCATTAAGTACAAATTGGAATTCTAATTTCTACTGTGACAAATTAGAATTCTGATTTATACCTGATTCAAGGAGAAATTCAGATATCCTGATTTGTACTAGGATGATTCTGGATCCAACTTAATTTCTTGTAGGAATCAGATTCATACTGGACATACTGTTATGGAGAAATCCGGATTATTACTGAAACTAAAACTAAAAAAGTTTTTGATTATTTTAGGAGAAATGATAAATGTATAACATTTTAAGATAAATAGGTAGAATTCTGACATTTTGGATCTAATTAATGCACTATTTTGAATTTTTCGTTTTATTAATAAACAAAAATGGCGTTTTTATTAACAGTGAACAATCAGTATTTTTATGTCACTAAGAACAGAAGAAAAGGACAAACCCACTAATATTACATGTAATTTGGGGCAATATGATTGTTTGAAGGACACAAGAAAGACATCTGAAAAGAGGAGATATTTAGTACTTAGATATACTACTTTGAAGATTTTTTGCATCACTCATTCACCGATGCAATCAGTAGAACTTTTGGGTTTCTCGAATCAAATTATTTTGGAAATATATTTTTCTGCAGATCCTCATCAATTTTGATAGAATTATTTCATTTTTTTGTAAGAACATTGCATGGTATAACAAAGAGACCCATATTGACATAAATTAAAGTCGCATCATCTATGCAAATGTAGGAACGACCCGCTTGACGTACGGACAGACAGACGAACGAACATACACCTACAAAGCCAATTCAACGTAACACACGGCTTAACATCAACAAGACGTAGGGTCGGGTGTCCGATTGTGAAATGGAAATTGCATACAGAAAATTCATATGGCTATAAAAAATTCTGATTGAAATATATATATATAT
>MJUU01000894.1:19821-34347 GCA_002080025.1 Modiolus philippinarum
TTTTTATATAAAAATCTCAAACAAAATTTGGAAAAAGAAATTTACTTAAATTCACATATTTTTGAAAAAAGAAGGCAAATTGTAAAATTAAGAATAAGTGATCATAATTTGTTAACAGAAAAAAGTAGATACTTAAAGATACCTAGAGAAAATAGACTATGCCAGTTTTGCAATATTTTGAATGATGAATTACACTTTTTGTTATATTGTAAGAAAAATTCTACTTTAAGATCAGATCTTTTCAATGTAATTATATCTGAAGATGTTAAAAATTTTAGCACTTTCACTGAAAATGAAAAAATTAAATTTTTGCTGTGCCCATCAACATTAAAGCAATTAGAAAAAATAGGGTCCTTTATAAAACGGTCATTAGAACTGAGGACAGGGGACTCATAACTCTGTTATTATTTTTCTTTACTTGCTTGTTTTATTTGTTAATGTCACAAACTACATGTATGTTTATATGACAATAAATATTTGATTTGATTGATTTATTAACCTATAAGGAACAAAATATTGTCGATTCTAAATATTTTAATAAAATTAGTAGATATGAAAAATTCCTTGCTTGATATACCTGTTTTAATTATCCCCTCGCCCTACGAAGTTGGGGAGGGGATATAGCGTTTCGCCCGTTCGTCCGTTCGTCCGTTAGTCCGTCCGTTTGTCCGTCCGTTCAAACTTAAGACCATATATCTTTTGAATAACAAGTCATAGATGGACAATGTTTTGTCCATGGATGCATCTTGAGGAGTACTTGAGGTTGATATATAGAATATTTGGATTTGACCTACATTTCATGCATGAGTGACTCAGGTTAAAGTTTTTGTAAGAGTCCAGATCTGGGATACTACAACTTGTAGAGGAATAATATTTTTGTATGTAGATGCGTCTTGGAAAGTAACGAAGTTCCAGGTAAAAGTTAGGTGACTTTGACCTACATTTCATGCATGAGTGACTAAGGTTAAAGTTTTTGTAAGAGTCCAGATCTGGGATGCTGCAACTCGTAGAAGAATAATATTTTGTTTGTAGATGCGTCTTGTAAAGTTAGGAATCTCCAGATAAACATTAGGTCACTTTGACCTACATTTCATACAGGAGTGACTTAGGTTAAAGTTTTTGTAAGAGTCCAGATCTGGGATACTACAACTTGTAGAGGAATAATATTTTGTATGTAGAGAGAGGTGTCTTGTAAAGTTAGGAAGCTCCAGATGAAAATTGAGTCACTTTGACCTACATTTCATGCATGAGTGACTTTGGTTAAAGTTTGTGTTACAGCTTGGATTTTAGATACCACAACTCGTAGAAGAATAATATTTTGTATGTACATGCATCTTGTAAAGTTACAAAGCTCCAGATAAAAATTAGGTCAGTTTGACCTACATTTCATGCATGAGTGACTAAGGATAAAGTTTGTGTTACAGTCTGGATTTTAGATACTAAAACTTGCAGAAGACTAATCTTTCATCAGTAGATGCATATGCTTTAGGTATGAGGCTCCTGATTGAAATAAGGTCACTACATTTCTTGCATGACTGGCTCAGATTTAAGTAACAAGCCAGATCTTGGATGGTATAACTTCCTTGAGTGCTTATATTACTAGACAAACATTCAATAAACGGGCGAGGGGATTAGCTGTCGTTTCCGACTGCCCTTCTCTTGTTTAGACTTAATGTGTCCAGTTTCTTTGCACTACCAAGTAAGTTAATCGTAAGAAAGAGAGAACTGCACCCCCTCTGTTATCTCAGATGATATATGCTCAAATAAAAGACTTGTTATGATGTAATTATTGTAATCATAATCAATGGCGATTTTTTTTGTTTGTTTTGTCTTGCTTTGTTTGTTTGTTTGTTTGTTTGTTTATGTGGGGGGGGGGGTTTCTTTGTTGTCTTTTACACAATTTTTTTAAACTTCTGTTGTGTCTGTTGTGTCTCAAATATATGACTTGCACTCTTTGAAATCGGAGGAATGTCGTTTTGTCCTGACGAAATTTCAGCAACAATTAATTTGCCAGGACAACTATAAATTATTTTTACCTTTTAAACTAATTGCATTTGTGTTTCGATAGTACTACAATGATCGGAAGATACGCAATATTATTGCATTGTGATTGCAAATAAATAATGCCACAATTTTACAGCGGGTTTCTGAATTTTTGGTGCTCTTGCCATAAAATGCAGCATTTGCTGTGCAAATACTGTTTTTGCTTAAATTATTGCAAAGTCCAAAATTCCGGAAGATTTCAACCAAATATAGCTAACATTTTCTACAGATCGGAAAGAGGCATCTTAATATGAAAAATAACCCTTGTATGATATTTTTTTTAAACTTTTTTTATGAATTCTGTTTCAAAATTGAAGAATATTACATAGAAATTTTGTGTCTTTGATTCTATTTCTGAAGAAGAATCGTTGAAAGGCATATTAAAAGTAAGAAAAAGGATGTGTTTGCCGCACATATGTTGTAAACCGGATGTTACTACTTAATGACGTCATGGAATATTGTTTTTCAAATCAAATCAAATAATTTTATTGGACATAAGCACAGTTTATACATGACATGTGGTATGTAATCCAAAGTAAAACAGAAAGAAATAAAGAAAAAGTATTCAGAGTAATAAAGTATGACATATACATGTATGTTTAATATGTATAACATATTATTTAGTACCTGAGGAAGATTCTAACTACAAGTTTTTTAACTCTATATCCCTACTTGAAAACATTTCTTTTAAAAATGTACAAATGTTTTTAGCTTCTTGTAGGTTTTTTGGATTTAAAATAGTTTTAATGACTTCTTCATCGGGTAATATTTTTCTATTTTCAAAAAGATTAGCATATTTACCCCTAATATGTGATAGCCCAGTACAGTAAAAAATAAAGTGTAATTCGTTTTCAACCATATTTTTACAAAACTTGCAGAATCTTTGATCTGCCGGGATGAAGGGCCTGCTATATCTGCCTGTTTCAATAGCTAGAGAGTGAGCACTTAGTCTAAGTTTCGTTAAGTTTGAACGTAATTTCCTATTTAAATTGTACTTAAGATAATTTTGTAACTCAAATCCAGTATATATTTTACTATAAAATCTAAGTTTTCCTGTTTCACTTTCCATAATATGGGATAAATGGATATTAATTTTATTTGAATAAAATGTTTGAATTTTATTTATAAGTTCAGCAGTTGTGATATCAAGTGATTGTAAGTTAAAGGTTAATTTCAATTGGTAAACAATTTTTACCCATGAATGGAAATGTAAATTCTCCATTGTCTTATCTTCCTCATAGGCTGACTGTAAAATGTTATACATACTGTCATTATGTTGCAAATTTTCTAATCGAACATAACAATTGAACATTAGTTTAATTATTCTAAAACAGAGTGGATACAATCCAAGTTCTGCATGTAAAGCTAAGTTTGAAGTCTTACCATGAACACCAAGAATGCTTTTCATTATCATATTTTGTAGTTTTTCAAAAGATAAGTTATCTAAATCTTAAAATCAGATATCCAGATCTCTGAACCATAAGTAATAATTGGGGAGATAACTGATTCATATAATTTTAGCCAGTTACCAATGGGAAGAGTTTCTGAACTTGGAATTTTAGATCTCATACCAAAAAAGGCTTTCCTGGCCTTGTCGGCTAAGATATCTACCGCTTTATTTAATTTTCCATTTGAGGTATAAACAAGACCAAGGTATTTGTACTCTTTCACAATTTCAATATAGTTTGTACCAGAATAGAATTGTCGATTTCCTTGTAATATTTGATTTTTAGAAAATATCATCACTTTTGTTTTCTCGGTGTTCATGTCAAGATTCCACTGAATACAATATGACTGCAAGGCATCTATCCAGTGTTGAATTCTGAAATTAAAACCAAGTCATCAGCATACAATAGTTGATTTAACTTAAATTCGCCAATTGTTTATAGAGAGTTATGTAATGTCGAATCAACCAATCATATCTAATATATATCTTTCTTTTTTTTTTTGCAAAGCTTAATTCACCTGCTTTTACATTTCGAGTATTACTCGGTATTTTGATTTTTGAACGTGGCATTATGAGTCTTCTATCAAAATTTAAGTTATCAAGATGACTTTTTTCACATCCCCGTACATAGATTACTGTAACCCCTACTCCGTTCATGAGAAACAAAATCCTCTTTTTACTTATCCCTATTTTACTGCTTCCTCTGTAATAGTTATGTACGTTTACTTCTATCTAATAGAACTTTACTTTCTAAAAATTTTCTTGCATTATTACCCTGTCACACTATAACGCACAGCACCAACGTGCGCCCAGCGTGTTAGAATATTTTCGTACACGGTGGTATGCGTTGTATAAGTTAGAGGCACGTTCGTAACACGTTAAAAACAAGTCGACACACGTTTGCGTGCGTTGTTGAACGTTGGGTGCGTCGGAAAATTTTGAACATGCTCAAATTTTCACGACGTTCGCCAACGTGTTGTTGATAAGTTATGCAGACGTTATACGAACGCTAGAGGTACGTTATACACGCAATGTAAGCGATATGTAGTAGTTTCTCGAAAGTTGTTTTAAACGTGTAGAACGCAATCCGGGCGTCCTTGTAACTAAGGAGTAACGTATTAGCCGATGTTTTATTATAAAAATAATGGGTAAAGAGCAAGACAAAATTCCAAAGTAATGTAAATAGCTGATTTATTTCAGTATCATACTGACATATTGTTTTCAAATTTTTTTTTATTTTTGAGAGACCCATCCCTCCTGCAAACATGTCGTATTTTTCGGTGTCATTTCTGACATTGAAATGAAGAATTTCAACCTGATCTGACAAAGATCGTTAAAAAGCTATACATACGCTCTATGAATGCTAGAAGACCGTTATGGATGCGTTCGGTATACGCCAAGTACGCTAGTAAAACGCCTTTGCCACGTTAATTGTCATACGCCGTTACACGTCTTGTGAGCGTTTCATACAAGTTGCATACAAGTTATGGATAAGTTTTTCGTTCGTTGTATGCCGTTAGTCTGACGCTATGATTGCGTCCAACAAGAGAATTTCTTTGGCGTGTGCCAACGTTCTTATAAAAATTCGCGAACGTCGGCACACGTTGGCTAGAACGTTAAAGTGTGACAGGGCCTTTAGGAAAAGTTTTTGTTTTCATTTTGATCTTAGAGTATCATCAACTGTTTCATTTTCAAACAAATATACCCGTTTACTATTTTATTAATATGACTAACTGACCAATTTCCCTTTCTACATGTATTGTATCTCATTTCACAAAATGTACCACCTTTCGTAAATAAAACCATATCTTTATTATTTTGTTTTTTGTCTCGCCCGCGACGAAAGTCGCGAAAGCGAGACATAGGCGTACAAAGTATGACGACGGCGACGGCGACGGCGTTAACTTTTACTAAATGCAGGATATTTTGAAAACCCTTTGATGCAGGAACATCATATTTGGTCCAGTGGTAGTACTAATCAAGTGCTACCTGACGGACATAACGATATGTGACCTTGACCTCAATTTCACGGTCTAGTGGCCACGTTAAGTTTTTCTGCTTAAGTCCATTTCTCAATAACTAGAAGTGGTAGGTTGATAATATTTGGTATGTAGGTTGGTCTTGGGTAGTACATGTCAGTCTGGCAGGTGACTTTTGTCCTTGACCTCAATTTCACGGTCAAGTGGCCACGTTAAGTTTTTCTGTTTAAGTCCATTTCTCAATAACTAGCAGTGGTAGGTTGATAATATTTGGCATGAAGGTTGGTCTTGGGTAGTACATGTCAGTCCGGCACTTGACTTTTGACCTTGACCTCAATTTCACGGTCTAGTGGCCATGTTAAGTTTTTCTGCTTAAGTCCATATCTCAATACCTAGAAGTGGTAGGTTGATAATATTTGGTATAAAGGTTGGTCTTGGGTAGTACATGTCAGTCTGGCAGGTGTTTTTTGTCTTTGACCTCAATTTCACGGTCTAGTGAGCATTTTCACTTTTCTGATTAGTTCACATAGATTTCACATCAATTAAGAGGCCAGCGCGGACGGGCGAGACATCTTTTAGGGTCTTCACTTGTATAGATGTTGCAGATTGGTGGCATTTAGTCTAATCCAGAATATTTTGCAAGACAATCACAATTAGGGATATAAACCTACAATAACAACACCATTAAAGATGATAGACTTATTTGGTGCCCCAATACGATCGGACAAAAATACACGTAATTACCGAGTCACTCTTAATATATAAAGTGTTTAACATGAAATATCTAAATTAAAAAAGAATTCGTATAAAACTAAGGAAAGTCTCTCTCATGCATAGCTTTGTCTTTAGATATTTTATTTTCCATTTATTTCGATTTATGGTCTTCCAAATGTTTTGATTTGATCTGCAATACTGAAGGGAAACTATAAATTTCAGTAATTCGGTATTCATTTTTATACAAACATAAACTTGTATCTAAAGTCAGAAAAACCAGGGTTTGCGTGCGAAATACCAGGTATTTCGAGCGGAAACTGGAGTTTCCGATCGGAATGCTTTTACTCTTAATACATATAAAGTGTTTAACATGCAAATTTTTACATTCCCTGTCATCTTATTTGGTCAGTGTTAATGTCCGGTCTTTTCGATTATCAATTAGATTTAAACAAGATGTGTTTTGTGAAACAGATATGCCCAAAGTAGCAATTACAAAGAAACATTTTAGAATGAACAGAGTGTAGCAAAATAAGAAAATCATCATTTCACTTGTATAATTAAATCAACGCTTTACTGTAATTACCAACATTTATTGGATTGTTTATCATGGAAACCACGCTGGATATCATTGTTAATTTATCAACAGGTAATTGTTTCAAGTAAATCGCGATTGATAAATCTTTATTTGTTATTCATATCTTATCCAGATGCTCATTTCATTCAAAACGTTTTATTTCAATATATAAAGGGTCATATAGATGCAATTTGCAAAGGGCGATTCTCAACGATTCTGATTGGTTGATTCAGGGGTGCTCTCTGGCGCGTCCGCGTCTTGAGTACTTAAGGGCCACGTTACTTGGAAAAATTGTTTTGTTCTTGGACAGAACCACGTTGGTTGGGTTTCGAACAATACAGCCGTTTGCTGGGTTTGGTGTTGTCCCTTTGGCGACAACTTATGACCCACATAGGCTTGTGATTGTTCAGTGTGTGTTAGGGTTGCCATTTGCAGGGTCCGGTGTTGAAACCAGTGGTCACAACTAAAGGAACCTCATTTGGTTTAGAGTCGTATTAGGGTTGAACGGGTTTGAGACATGGTGTATGTGGTTTGAAAGGGTTCCGAAACGGGGTGTTTGTATATATCCAGATTAGTTGTTTTATATAGTTTTAGTTTAGTTATAATTGAGGATGGTTTGATGTGATAGTTTTAGTAATATTTATTGAGTTGCAGGGAGCCCCTGTATCCTGTATATAACTTAGTTGATTGGTTTTGACATTGTTTTAGTTATAGTTTTGTTATTGTTTCAATTATATTTTATAACAAACTGTTGATTGACAGATCCTTAGTTTAAACTGGAACGAACCCAGTGATATTCTATCAAAAGGCTACACGCTACAAGTAATTAATGTGCTACTGAGAAATCATAATATCAATTCAAAAGTTAAATCACAACAAGTGATAATTGTGTCTAGATACAAAGACAAACAAAAGTGGCCCAAACACCCCAGGCATTATCAAAAAGTGAGATAATCCCCCCTCCTGTCGAGGTATATTAATTAACTCATTGTGTTTGTCTATCAGTGCTATCATTTGATTGCATTAACTCAGTGCTATCAGCATTTTGCTGATTTGATTGCATAAGAGATATTCTTAAATACACTTCATCAGTAGCAAACAATAAATATCCCCAATCATTTATATGTGTATATATGTGTATATATTAAAACCTTATCATAAGAAATTGAAAAAAAAAGAAAATGTTATTTTTTTTAAATGAAAAGCTTTACTTAATAATAGGTATCCAGAAAATTTTTTTCTCATAGCTATGAGTCTATGGTTTCTTATATACCGTATAAAACAAATCAAAATACAATTCCACATAGTCACGTGCCAAGGTCAAGGTCATGAGGTCATGAGGTCAAATATTCTGGTTCCAATTGAAAGGCCTTCCCACAAACAATATACATGTAAACTATGCAAGCCCTGTAACTTGCCAGTCAATAGATATACTCAATTTTAGAATTTTTATGCAGCTGTCCACTTGCAAACGTCCAGGTCAGTTGGTCAAGTACTGAGAGGTCCTTGCAATAGGAATACACATGCAAAATATGAAAGCCCTTATTACAATTCAAAAGGTATATACAATGTGAAAATCTTTTGCAGACCAACAGATAAACAAACAGACAGACAGACCAAAAACTAATATGCCGATTCTCGGGGGCATAAAATTAAACGACTTTCTCAATAGACCCTTAGAAATCCCTTTTATGATATATAATAAGAAAAAGGCCAACCACGCAAAACTGAAATATTTCTTCTACTTTTACTTTAAACATATTTATTCAATAATAATAATACATGTAACATATTACAAAATATATATTCAAAAACAAAGGGATTCAGAAACTAGACGCAGCTAATAATAATCTGTTTCCCTTGAATTATAACAACANATTACGGTACTAAGGATCGTCCCGCCGTTTTCGTCTACTCAATTACCGATTGAAAAAGAAGATCATTTATTAGCCAATCTCCCGCTCTCAATAATGTAGGACTGAACAGTGTGAAATATATTTTTATTTTCATCATAGGTCAATAGTTCACTGCCAAAGAGTAGAGTTTTCAAATTTATAGTTATACAAAGAGTTTGTATTGTACATTCTCGGACATGTTCATAATTTTTGCACTCGAAAAGATAATGTTTTGTGTTTTCTACTTGCCCGCATGTACAAAGTCTAGAATGAGTCAAATTTTTTGAGAAAAGATGATCGTTGAGACTGCTACAGTTCTACTTTTAATACTGGTACTTTAACGAATGTGCATGTATCAATATTATTTTGCCAATGTAAATCCGGGATGATGATTTTTTCAAGTTTTTACAGAATAAATTGCATGTAAGTAATAGTTCATAACTACATAATATATTTTAATATAGATAACCTATCATATCCATGTATATTTGTCACCTTTACAAAGGTAAGTCACTCTATGTGTCCAAAGAGTTAAAAGATTGAATTTCTATAACTTTCCTTAAATCTAAATACTTTGATTAGAATTTGATACAAACCAGATGCCCAAATAAACCTGTATCGCCCACCTGGTGACTGGCTTTATTTATTGTCACCATACATCCTAAAGACATCATTATTCATACTTTATCAGTTCACCAGATGTTACAGTTTTTGAGAAGAAATCCAAACATAAGTGAACATTTTGAATACGATAGAACATAAAAAAATGGGTTATCAAATTTGGTGTACATTGTTCCAGTTGCTCCAATGTTTTTCCCTTAGGTTAACTATGTTAAACTCTGATCCCTTATTGATTCTCTGCCATCTTGAATGAGGTACGAACATAAAAATCACAAACTTTGAAGGGTCGCCCAAGCACTATTGTGACCAAGTTTGCTTCCCATTGGCTGGATAGTTGCAGAGATCTTTGAATGCTTTTCCCATAAGGTCACAATGTTAAACAATATCCTGTGCTGGCGGCCATCTTGGATGAGGTACAAACATAAAAATCACAAACTTTAAAGGGGACCACCCAAGGAAACTTGTTACCAAGTCTGATTTCATTGGCACGGTAGTTTCAGAGGAGAAGATCTCTTAATGCGTTTCCCATAATGTCCCTATGTTAAACCGTGTTGTTCCTCTTTGTATATGTGTGTCTTCATTTTTCTTTTCTGTGCCGTACTCATGTTATATCTCTGTTTCCTTTTGTTTTGCCGATGTTGCCATTGTCCTTGGATTATTCGTTTTAGATTGACGGTTCGGTTCTCACTTACTTTAAAATATGTTCCGCACTGGCGGCCATCTTAGATGAGATGCGAACCCTTTGGACGTATGTAGAAATTGTACGTTGAACACCTTTGCGATTCAAAATTAACATCTATCTCAAAAAGTTTTTGAAATAAAAGTAAAAATGTATGAAAACTTTTTTGAAAATTCAAAGAAAAGGGACAACAACTCCTGTATGGGTAGCCAGATATTCTTCAAAATTGCAGAACATGTAAATCTGACTATTTTGACCATCTTTGTAATTTAAACTTAATATCTATCATATATCATTTTCAATATAACTAAAATACGAAAATTTAATGAAAGAACAGGTTATCGGACATTCTCCAACATTGCAGGTTGGGTATAGATCAGCATGCTGAATATTTTTTACCCATGTCAGATTCTTTATATCTGTTAGCGTTTTTGATTTTTTTTTGCAAAATACAGCTTTTTACCCCTATATTCTATTTTAGTAACAGCGGCCATTTTGTTTGATCCACGGACATGAAAAGCACATATTTGAAAGTGCATACTCAGGTGATGATGAAGGCCAAGTTTGATTGGTATTTACCCAGTAGTTTTAGAGAAGAGAAGCTTTGAAGTTTGAGTGAACGACCGGACGATTGACGCCGAGTGATGACAAAAGCTCACATGACCTTTGGCCAGGTGAGCTAAAAAAACCAAATGAGATATCTACGTTGTAGATTGTACCGAAATATTAATAGCTTGCAAATAGGGCGTGATTGAAAGAAAATGAAATTAAATGTATGCAAAGTTTGAATACAAGAAAACTTTTGTGGGACAAATCTAATATGAACTTTAATCTGAAAATATTTAGCCATTTAAGTGTGCAGATGTTGCATTAGATTACTCGACCTTCCAGCGAGTACTCGGGTACTCGAATACTTGTAGAGCTCAATGTAATATGGCCCAATGTGTCAGGGAAGATGATCTTTGTATGCATTTCCCGCATGATTCTACGTTGAACTATGCTTCCCGTTGGAAGAGATCTTTGAATGTGTTTTCCCATAAGGTCCAATGTTAAACTAAGTTCCCCGCTGGCGGCCATCTTAGATATGACGCATACTTGCCGGACACATTTTACAAAGACATCCAATGACGGACAGTTGTGATCAGGTTTGGTTCCAATTAGCAAAGTAGTTTTTAGGAGAGATGATCTTTCAATGTGTTTTCCTGTAGGGTATAATGTTAAATTAAGTTCCACGTTGGCGGCCATCCTGGATTGCAGACTTGTCAGACATAATTTTTAAAGACTCTGACTAAGACTTCAGGACTATAATGACCAAGTTTGATTCAAATTAACCAAGAACAGTATCAGAGAGGAAGGTCTTTGAATGTATTTTCCAAAACCGTTCAGTGTTAAACTATGGTCCAAACTGGCGGCCATCTGGGGTCTAATGCAGACTTGCTGGATTCATTTTTCAAAGGGAAAATTCAGGACAGTTGTGACAAAGTATGGTTCCAATTGGCCAACTGGTCTCAAAGAAGATCTTCGAATATGTTTCCCATGGGGGGGGGG
The DNA here is from genome assembly GCA_002080025.1 of Modiolus philippinarum. NCBI lineage: Eukaryota > Metazoa > Mollusca > Bivalvia > Mytilida > Modiolidae > Modiolus > Modiolus philippinarum. The sequence continues at coordinate 31,322 of MJUU01000894.1, forward strand.
GCAATGTTAAATAATGTTCCCCGCTGGCGGCCATGTAAGATCTTATTGGGACTTGCCGGACACATTTTCCAAACGGAACCAACTAAGGACAGTTGTGACCAAGTATGGTTCTAATTGAGATCTTTAAATGTGTTTTCTCATAGGGGCCAATGTTAAACTATGTTCCCCGCTAGTGGCCATATTGGATCTGATGGGGACTTGCTAGATAATTTTTTCAAAGGGGACCAACCTAATGACAGTTTTGATCAAGTATAATTCCAATTGGCCAAGTAGTCACAGAAGTGAAGATATTTGAATGTGTTTTCCCATAGGGGCCAATCTTAAACTATGTTCTCTGCTAGAGGCCATCTTGGATCTGATGGGGACTTCATGGACACAATTTTCAAAGGGGACCAACTAAGAACAGTATTGACCAAGTATGGTTCCAATTTGCCAAGTAGTCTCAGAGAAGATCTTTGAATGCGGAACATAAATGTGGCTAATGTTAATCAAACTAAGTTCCCCGCGCTGGCTGCTATCTTGGATGAGGTCAGCACCTTTCATCATAAAGATAAAATGAAGTCCTTGATATACTGAACATTTTTCATTAAATCGTAACCTATATCTCAAATCCTTTTCAAAATATAAGGCCACATGTATTCACTTACAAAACAAAATAACTCCTACATAGGTATTAAGAATATATTCATAATTTCTAGGTAGGTACATCTTGATATGCTGAAAATTTTTGAAATTTATTGTCGACCTTTATCTATTATAGTTTTTTGATGAAAAATATTAAAATTTCGAAAATTTCCCGGAAAAGAGCAATGACTCCAAGACGGGTTTTCTTCAAAATTGCATGGCGGGTAGATTTAGTAATGCTGGTCATTTCTACCACATATCAGAATTTTGATATCTGCAACGATTTTTGAGTTATTTGCCAAAAATGGTAATTTTCCCCTTTGTTTCATTTTTATTCATGGCAACCATGTTGTGAGGTCTTCGGACTCTTCGGACACAATTTTGAATGTAGGGACCCTTGTTATGACTCGGACTAAAATTAGCCGAGTTATTTCGGAGAAGATTGTTTGGAGAAGATTAAAAAGGTTTACAACGTTCCGACGGTTGATGGACGAACACCGACGGACACCAAGTGATGGCAATTGCTCACATGACTTTTAGGTGCCAGAAAAAAGGGGTTTTATTCGATATTTTGCAAGTTTCAATCAAAGTATGTCTAAATTCTTCACAAATTCATTTCTTCTGGAAAAAGGGGGGTTGGGTTCCAATCCCCGGACCCCTGGATCCGCCAGCGAACTGGAGGTATCATCAGGTAAGGCAGCGGCAACGGCAAGCTTGACCTGTTGCATACCTCGCACATAAAGAATTGCCAGTGGTCAAAATAAATACATATAGAAAATGGAAGTTTTGTTTTTGATACTAAGAATATTTGCGACAATATTGGACGAGCTTACTTGTTGGCGAGTCTATTATTGGAGACAATCTAAGAATAAGAAACAAAACTTTTACATATATTATTCTTTTTATCGGTAATTAACAAAATCATTTGATAGATCTGATTTTGAAAGAGGAAAATCAACTTTCCAGAAATCGGGAAATTGACTATTGATTAGTAAAAGAATTGGTCACGATACTAAAGGTTTTTGCAGACATTGAGTTCATTGTAATACATTGACGCAATGATTGACAAGTAGGCGTGGCTTAACAAGTAGGCGTGGCTTAACGCACTCTTTGCCCATATTTTTTTTTCGTATTCAGGCAGTAGCAAATTACTGACAATATTTGCTCCATGAGATCATACAAATTACCGATAGATGTAGTTTAAGATCGATTTTTATGTTAAAAAATATTGATCATAATCGTAGAACTGAACACAGCAAATAATTGTGTCTAAAAAATCTCATATTCTGAATGGTTGTTGAAAGACAATAAATTTCTGTCACATGACTTTTTTTTACATCAACACAACTCTCCAATAAACCGTTTGGTTAGATTCCCCTCCATCCCGTCCGACAATGCTGGTCGAAATTCTGTAGTTCTCTTGAAATACAGCTTAGATGTTTGGGTTTCAGATGTCTCTGCCAGTCTCTGCACATGCATGTATTTCAACAAATCATATGTTACAAGTTCAGACACTACAGAATCATGTTTATAGTCAGGGTGGTTTTTGATAAAGTTCCTTATTTTCTTTGCAGTTGTCGGTTGAACACCTGAAAATAATCATAATAAATTGCATGATTGCATAAATTCAAAATTCACCTTTTTTGTGAAGATAGTAGGAAACTATATTTACAGTCTTATATAAGGTACTTTGTTCATATTGTCTGTCCCCTGAAGTTCCTGCGTTACACAAGACACACTTTCTCGTTTGTGATCTTTTTCTAACGACCCCACTTGCGAGCGTACTTGTAATCAGAAACCACACGTTACGCTTATACCCTTATCTATACCCTTCTTAATCTATAGACCCTTTCACGATAACTGCGTTCCTGTGATTTTGAGTGGATTTTGAATGGAAAATACAAACTGTTCCTGCAAAAATGACGTTGTAGGACAATTAATCATATACACACGTATATTATGACGTTGCATTTTATCCACTCAAAGGCATATGAGCGCATGTGCAAAATTCAGGACCGCAGTTGTCGTGAAAGGGTCTACTGTAAACGTTATTCGCTCATCATCTTCTTTATTGATGTACATCAAGATAGCATTATAAATGTTGCGAGATGGATTACATCAAACCAGACCCTTATAAAGTAGCCTATGTCCTGCAAAATGTATTATTTATGTTTCAAGTACATATGAGTGCCATTGAGGGATATGTTGTTAAGACAACATCTATGGACTTGTTTTTTACATATCGATTATTTTTCCTCATTAGATCCTGTATATCAACTTATTTATTTGATTTATCTTTTTTCTGGGGAAATAATGTGTTAATTTCCTAATTTCGATAATGAACTTTGAGAAAAATAGAGTAAGGTTAGTAAATCATTATTGAAACTATTTATTTTGCAACA
>MJUU01000894.1:34372-45010 GCA_002080025.1 Modiolus philippinarum
CAGTCCTTTTATATCCCCTCTTCAAAATAAAACATGTTAACACGAATATAACCTGCACGCATAGACAGTATAGGGCCACTTTTATAGTACACCACACAAAATTCTTGTATTTTAGTTTTATTCTTAGCTTAATTTTATCTTTTAAGCTCCATAATTTTTTATGTAGATAAGATAGATGTACTGGTATCAAATTGAAGTTTATTTAATATACTTTACAATGAACACAAGTTTGGGCACATAACGCTATTTTTGTGATCTGGGGATGCAAAAAATATACCCCTCCACCTGCCAAAAAATAGCGAAAATGACGATTTTTATTTTTAAGCTTTTAATTCCTTTCAGATAAATAAATCTCATCATTTGATCTAGTTTTTATGCCTAATTTATCAGTTGCGATATCATGTTGAAAAGTCCTTAAGATTTTGATTTTCGGTAATTTTTTTTTAAAAATCGAAATTTTCGGAATTTTAGATATTTTCACAATTTCGTCCTTCTTACTTCTGGATCGTATACATTTGAATATATATCTAATAATTGCCAATGCAATACTGATTTATGATATGTAAGCAACAAATTACGTGGAAAAATTTTAGAGTCAGCCTTATTGTGGGATCAGAAATGCCAAAATTAGCAGCCCTCCCCCTTAAAAATAAGAGAAAATTTAAAATATTCAGCCTCTAAACGATAAAAAGATAATGTCTAATGCAAATTATTGTGTGTATTTAAATAAAACTGACATGCAGAAGCCCATTTAAGTAGATTCAAACTTTTTAAGGGGTCTTTATTTGGCCCTCCCGCTAATTATTATTGTTAATTTGACTTAGAGATGTAAAAACTTCCCGAATTTGGTATCTAAATTAAAAATGTTGATAAAATATTCTTTCACTATATCTAAGCTATTAGAAAGTATGCTTTTGAACATTTTAGACTAACTAAACTCTCAGCTTGAAAAGCCTGAACATTGTATAAAGGCCCAATAATATAACATTTCAAAAACGAAAATGCACAGAGACTCCCATTTATAACAAATAAGATCATGTGCGTGGATTATGGGCAGTTATACAACAATTAAACTTTGAATTTTGTAACATTCCGAAATCCTGAAAAATCCCATTTTTCACGAAAATCGCCCAAGATATTCAATTTTACCCATATTTTCTGCGTTAAAATTGCATATTACGATATATCAGTTTATTTAAAAGAAAGTAAAAATATTAGTATGTTTTGATCATATATATGTCCAGACAGACATATTTTTTGCATTGTTTTAGCATCAATTTCTTGGGGTAGGGGTAGAATTTTCGGTATTTAGAGTTACATTGAACACCCCTGGTTTTTCTACACATTGTTTTAAGATAACATATATATCCCTTAGAACAATGAATTGGTATACCTGCAGATAAATCCTCCAGATTTGCCACATATCAAAATTAAAAAGTGATTTTTGAACAAATCTGAAATGCTGAAAATTCCGATTTTTCATCAATTTTGTACCAAATATTGAGTTTCATCTGAAAAGTGGGACTTAAAGTGACAAATCATGATAAGATTAATGCAACATTTTTATATCCAATGCAGTCTTTGTGGGTTTTTGTTATTTTTATGCGAATATAGACAAAAAATGACTACTTTAGGTGAAATTGTTGGGGTAGGGGTAAGAGTTTAGGTATTTAGATTCACATTAAACACTCTTTGCTTCTCTAAACAATTATTTAAGACAACTTATGTATCGCACAGCACAAATAAATGGCATATCTGCCGACATATCCTCCAGATTTGACATATATTACGACTTAACAGTGAACGTTGGACAAATTTGAAATACAGAAAATCCCCATTTTTCATCAATTTGGGGCAAAATATTGAGTTTAAGTCAACAAATTGCTGTTAAGATAGCAAATCATGATGTAATTTATGCAACATTGTCATCTATAACACACATTATTCGTGTTCTGGCTATTTTTATGCGAACAAAGACATAAAATTGACCATTTTTGGGAAAATTTGTTGGAGTAGGGGTAAGATTTTCGGTATTCAGAGTCACATTAAACGTTCCTTGATTTTTTAAACATAGTTTCCAGACAACTAATATATCCCTTAGAAATATTAATTGGTTTATTTGCAGATATATCCTCCAGACTTGCCATATATAATGGGTAAACAGTGAACTTTGACCAAATCTGAAATGTTGAAAGTTCCCATTTTTCCTCAATTTTGGGTACAATGTTGAGTTTAAGTCAACAAATGGCTGTCAAAATATCAAATTGTGATGCAATTCATGCAATATTGTCATATTGAACGCACATTTTGCGTGTTTGAGTTAATTTTATGCGAACATAGATAAAAATTACAATTTTAGGAAAATTTGTTGGGGTAGGGGTAATATTTTCGGTATTCAGAGTCACATTAAACACTCCTTGTTTTAAGACAACTAATGAATCGCTTAGATTAATTACATGGCAAATCTGTAGATATATCCTCTGGACTTGACATATTTAACGATTTAACAGTGGACTTTGGATAAATCTGAAATGTTGAAAATTCCCATTTTCATTAATTTTGGGGTAAATATTGAGTTTAGTCGACAAATGGCTGTTAAGATAGAAAATCGTAAAGTAATTCATGCAACTTTGTCATATACAACAAACATTTTGCGTGTTCTGGTTATTTTTATGCGAACACAGAGAAAAAATTGACAATTTTAGGGAAAATTTGTTGGGGTAGGGGTAAGATTTTCGGTATTCAGAGTCACATGAAACACTCCTTGTTTTTCTTAGCAATTTTTTGAGACAACTTATAAATCCCCAAGAACAATAAATTGGCATATCTGCAGATATATTCTTCAGATTTTGAATTTATCGCGATTTAACAGTGAACTTTGGATAAATCTGATATGTAGAAAATGCCCATTTTTCATAAATTTCGGGCAAGATATAGAATTTAAGTCAACAAATGGCAGCTAAAATACGAAATCACAATATAATTCATGCAACCTTGTTATATACAACGCACAATTTGCGTGTTCTGGTAATTTTTATGCGAACATAGACAATTGACAATTATAGAGTAAATTTGTTGGGGTAGGGGTAAGTTTCATGGATATAGGAAGTTTATAATACTTCAAAACTGCCATAATTTGTACCAGTTGTAAAGAAGACATTATGTACCTCCATTTTGTTCATTCTTTTCATGAATTTGAACCACTCATAGATAAGATGAGACAAAAAAGGGACAAAACTTTGTCGAAAACGAAAATATTCAAAGATGTGTTTTATTTGTCTATTTAAAAGCGATAGTTTGGCCATTCAAAACATATTTACATTATGTTAACATGCTTAATTATTAAGAAAGGACAATAAAAGACTAAAACAATTCAAAGAATTATGAAATGAAAAGCATACTGGTTTCTAAGGACCGTTGAACTTGCACGATTTTGAGAAAAAATCTTAAAATTTGTGTCAACATTTCGAAGGGGTAGGGGTAATATTTTTCAATTTAAATAACGTACTGGGTATAGAATTGGTACTTATGTGGAATATTTGTATAGCTTATACCATACGCTATCATTCTATACCATTTTTTAATAACTGAGAGGCACCAATCAACAATTTGAAGCAATTGAAAGGAAAACTTTAATCAAAAACGAAATTTTCCATAATTTCGTTGGGTGGGTCTAAAAAAAGGGCCTGTTTCAATATTGCGTGCTGGTTATGCTCATGTTAACATGCTTAATTTTGAAGAGGGGATATAGAAGGACAGAAAAATATGGGTGGGGATCATAAGTGGGGGGGGGGGTGCACGGGGGTTATTCCAGCCCATGGACTAATAATGGAAGTTTTGTTTTTGATACAAGAAATATTGGCGAACAAAAATGGACGAACCCCTTGTGGGCGAGTCCATTATTGGAGCCAATATTTCTTATATCAAAAACAAAACTTCTATTATTCTTTTTATCGGTAATCAACTAATAACTAAATACCGAAGTGACTGTGAATTTATTTTCTGCATATGCGCATTTCGACAACTTATGTCTCTTCAGTGCAGATAAAATCTAAACGTTTGGAAGACCATAAACTCAAACATGTTCAAAAACTGATAGAGAACAAATACCCAATATGATCTAAATGTAAAGCCAAAATCAGCTATGGACAGAGCTTTGCATGAGGGAGATACTCCTTAGATTTAAACAAAATTTACAAAAATTTAGATACCGCAAGATTTCAAACAGAATCGGCTTTCGGGTCAGCACCGAAGTTCTGACTACTGGGCTGGTGAATTATCATTTTATAGAACAAATTTTGAAAATGAATGTTAATTTTCGAAAAATCGTGAAATTGACAAGTATTGATTAGCAAAAGAATTTCTACGATCCGGTAAACGTCTTTGTAAGATGTATATTTCTTTGTTTCATTGATATTGCTTGACAAAGTAGGTGTGGCCTAAGATACTTTTTGCCAATAGGGTCTGTAAATCTCGTTCTACTTTCACTTTCAAAGTCCGGAACTCTAATATATAATGCACTGAAACCGTCATCCGACTTCCTCACTTCCGGTACAAACTTCACTTGACGTTACATAGAAAATGCGTTATTATATTTAATTTCAGTCTAGGTTAAGGTTATAAAGTGTATAATTCTTGAAGGATAAAATATTCTGGTTCAGAGAAAACGAATCCCACCCTTAATTTGAGCTTTGAACCAAAAGTCCAACAATTTCTCATAGTACTCATAGAAACTATGTACCCGGTAACAACGTTTCACGTATATTCTCGGAGGTCACATGACGAGACTTACATAGCCTATATTTTTTCGTATTCGGGCAGTAGCAAATACTGAAAAATATTTGCTTCGTGAGATCAAAGGAAACTCGTTCAAATTACCGATAAACATATTACATATCTTTTAACTGCTTTAATCCCTAATGACCTAAAATTACATCAACTGAAGTATAAGAAAAAAAACACAAAAACAGCTAAAGCCGGAAAAAATAAAGCCAAATTACAGACAAAAACATCTTTTACTATCTTTTCAAATTTTACTAACTATAATAAGAAAACAAACCTACAAAAAAGGGAACCTACTTACATGACTAAAAACTGCATAAAAGTTAATCCATCATTTCTTTTGAAATGTCTGTACTAAGTCTGGACCATTGCTGTCTACAATTTTTTGTTGTTTTTTCCATCTGCTTTATCTTTTGCCTCATGGACTTTCGCTTTTGACAATTGTGTTCGGTAAGTTTGTTAGTACCACCATTCATTTATCATTGCTATGAAATGAAGCTGATATACATCAACTCATATTGAATATGTGTTAAATGAATCTACTTACCTGAAGCTCTATCCGAAATTAATTTGAGATACTTTTGTATAGAAGATCTAGATTTGATGTCTATATCGTCGCTGTTCAAATATTGCTGAATCAAAGGAATCAAGCCTACAAAGGAGTCCTGAAATATATGGCATTAAATGAAAAATTTCCAATGAAATCCTTTAAAATGAGTTTTTATTTATATAATAAACGACTTTCAAAAATGTCAAATAATTATTTTCTTTTCATTGCAATCAAATAATAATTGATTTATTGCACCAAAAGAAATATAGATCTTTTACACGGAACCACAACGGCATTTTGAAATGTTCCTCAGGGTTCCATCCTGGGCCCTCTCTTTTTTTCTTATTTTTATAAATGACATTGCTGATGATATTCTTGGGCTTTGTATATGTTTGCTGGTGAAAGGTCATATGAGTAATTAGTTTGCGCATTATAGTAAATATTGATCTTGAAAATATTTCCAACTGGGAAAAACAATGGCTTGTTAAACTAAATCCAGAAAAAATGAAATAATGTATTTGGTGCTACAGGTATTCCGGATGATTTGTGGTTTTTCTATCGGAGATACTCGTATATACCCGTTGGACAGTTGAATTATACTAAGTGCAGACATGAAATGGTCCTAACATATATATAGTGACAGTGTCAAAAGCTGATAAACAAATAGCTGTATTAAGAAAGTTTAAATTTCGTTTATCTAAGCGTTTTTAAAAACTATTTATCTGACATTTATTAGACAGTTACTTAAATATTGTTGTGAAGTTTGGGACAAATGTTCTGTTCACGATTCCAACAGACTTGCGAAAAGTCAACTCGAGGCTGGAAGAATCGTGATTGGCCTTGCTGCTTATGCTAGTATTGAATCAATTTATTGAGAAACTGGATGGGAAAAACTTGCTGCAAGAGGACAACAAAGAAAATTGTTCCCTTTTTTACAACATTGTGAATAACAATACACCAGGTTATCTCCATGACTTACTTCCCAATACTGTTAATGAAAGAAGTAATTATAATTTACGGAATGCGAATAATTTAACTGTCCCTTTTTGTAGACTTTATATTTTTCTCAAAATTCATATGTACCTTCGACTATTAAATTATTAAACAGCTTAGAACACACCTTCCGGGAATCTTTGACTCCAAGATTATTTAAGAGTAAACTCAAAAGAATTTACAGAGAATCGGAAAAAATCCCGCATATTTCAATAGTGGCTCTAGGTTTGCTAGTATAATGCATACTAGACTGAGACGAAGGTGTAGTGGCCTAAAAGGCGCTCTCGTTAGATGTAATATTATACATTCTTGTTATTATGAATGTCGGAATCAAATTATTGAATCTGTAGAACACCACTTTCTGTCATGTAGAAAATTCAACCAACAACGAGTTTCTTTGTTGATTGTTTTTTTTGTTGATGTTTTTTTTGGGGGGGGACATGATATCCACAGATATAAATAATGTTCTTTTCGAAGATCCAGTTTTAACGCACGAACAAAACTGTGACTTGATTTTGTTAGTGCAAAAATACATCGTAGATACTAGAAGATTTGTCTAAGTACTAAACGTTATGTCCAGGTGATGTCGGCGGGTGGTTGGCGGCGGCTGCTTTCACAAACTGTGGATCCACATAGTTATATGCTATTTGTTTCTATCGTATCATACTTGACTTAAAAACGTATTTTCTATTTGAAATATACTGTGAGTTTTGTATTTTGTCATTTGTAAAGGAAAAGACCTCGTAAGTTGTGTAACTTGTGTCTAATCCTGTGTACCATCTATGTATTTTATAGTAAAATATGTTAGAAAAATAAATTTTGAAATGTTTTTAATCTTTAGTTAAAATCTCCCGCCTTTAGCTGGCATTTTCCTTTTGCATAAATCTAAAACTTTATAATGGCTTACACAAAGAAAACAAAATAATTAGCCAACTCTTTTAATTTCAACTACCGCTATAGAGACGATGTAATGTCTGTTAATAATCTATAATTTAAGTTAATATTTATATCGAATCTATCCCAATGAGCTTTAAGTTCAAGAAATAAATGATACAACACCGATGTCTGATGTTTTACATTATCTAAGATTGACGTTTGAAATCTAAGAGTATGGTAAAAGTGGTGATTTCAACTTCCTAATTGTGAATTTTCCATTTCTTAACGGCTATATACCTTCCTCTCAAGCGTTTATATGGTGTTTATTTCACAGTTGATTCGCTTCTGTCGACTATGCAGTTTATATATATAAATGTTTTTTTCTGATCAAAAAGCTGGCGACTCGTGTTACTTTTCAGCTAAATTTTACCTCCTTACGGATTTATCTTTACCCTGGATTGATTCGCTCTCTGTTTTGAATGCAGTTCCCGAAGTACGTTCTTTAGTTCTAAATGTTGTGTATTATTTTGGTATTATTTGTTGAGTTATGGCAACCCTAACCCATTTGTACAAAAGTGCAAATCATACGAGAATGCAGAAGCTACTGAGGTATGCAAATTACACAATAACGCAGACGCTACTTTGGTTGTTGGGTAACGGATGACAGTGTTTGCAAGAGTTCTTTGCCCGATATGCTTGTTGACGACCCCCGCATCCATGACAAAGTGGATAAATGGATGTAGCGTTGTTCAACATTTAGCAAGTGAATTCCGCTCAAACCGGTGCTAAGGGCCGTCTTGAAGTTGCTATGAAGTAAGAATGTTTGCTTGCTCTTTTATGAAGGCTTCCTGGTGACTTTAAGATGAAGAACAACAATGAAAGCGTTCATCCATTTGCTTAATCTTACCATGTATTTATAGGGATTTTGTCCTATGAACATTTACTCCATATCCCTTTATTTGTTCATACGAGTCATTTTTGCAACCCTTATTCAAAAGTTTCAAATAGTTTTTTTTTTATTTTTATACTAGTTTTGGTAATTTGCTACAAAAATGTAAACTATAGACATGCAATACAATATAGACATGCAATACAACTAACTGCAGGGCCGACAATATGTTCATGGACCTGTAAGCCATAGTTTAACAGGAATACTTCATTTTTTTTGTCTTGCCCGCGACTAAAGCCGCGGAAAGTGAGACATATGCATACAAAGTATGGTGGCGATGGCGGCAGCGGCAGCGGCGACGGCGTAAACTTTCATGCTAAGTTTTTGTCGCGCCCGCGACGAAAGTCGCGGAAAGCGAGACATAGGCGTGCAAAGTATGACGGCGACGGCGACGGCGGCGTAAACTCAAGTTTTTATATAGAAGCCTTTGATATGGGAACTTTATATTTGGTCCACAGGTAGCTTACGGCGAACCCTATATGTCGGACCCAAAATTATCTGACCTTGACCTATATTTCGCGGTCCAGTGACCAGGTTAAGTTTTTTTTGTTTAAGTCCATTTCTCAATAACTACAAGATATAAGTCAATGATATTTGGTATATAGCTTGGTCTTGGTTAGTACATGGCAGTCTGCCATATGGCTTTTGTCTTTGACCTCAATTTCACGGTCCAGTGACCAGGTAAAGTTGTTTTGCTTAAGTCTGTTTCTCAATAACTACAAGCCATAGGTCAATGATATTTGGTATATAGCTTGGTCTTGGTTAGTACATGTCAGTCTGCCATATGGCTTTTGACCTTGACCTCAATTTCATGGTCTAGTGAACAAAGTTGAGTGTTTCTGATTATAATAGTTTCCTAATTACTGTAACTGGAATGGTAATAATATTTGGCTTGTAGGTTGCTCTTGAGTAGTACATGACTGTTTTAGCGACAAGCAGGAACGGGCGAGACATCTATTAGGGTCCACTCTTGTTGTGATAAGGACTTTTTTCTCAGTAACTAAAAGCGGTAGGTCAATGATTATTTGGTATGTAGGTTGGTTTTGAGTTGTATATAGGCGATGAAGGGATATGGAGTAAAAGCAAATGAGACAAAATCTCCACAAATACGTGGGAAAAACAAGTAATGGAACAACGCTTTTATTGTTGTTTTTCATCTTGAAGTCACCATGAGGTCTTCAACAATGAGCTATGCTCATACCTCATAGTAAGTTCAAGACAGTCTGCTATATGGCTTTTGTCTGTGACCTCAATTTGACCGTCCAGTGAACATGTTAAGTTTTTGTGATTAGTTTCTCAATTATTATTAGTGGTAGGTCAATGATGTTTGGTTTTTAGGTTCTTCTTAGGTAATACATGACAGTCTGTCATATGACTTTTGTCCTTGACCTCAATTTCACGGTCTAGTGGCCACGTCAAGTTTCTTTGCTTAAGTCCATTTCTCAATAACTAGAAGTGGTATGTTGATAATATTAGGTATGTAGGTTGGTCTTGTGTAGCACATGTCAGTCTGGCAGGTGACTTTTGTCCTTGACCTCAATTTCATGGTCTAGTGGCCACGTTAAGTTGCTCTGCTTAAGTCCATTTCTCAGAAGTGGTATTTATTGTATAGTGGTTCTTTGTTTAGCGAGAAGTACGACTTGTTCAAGTTCAATGTTATGTTGTAAAGCTAAGGAAGCTACGTTGTCTTACAATGACGTTACATTCGCTGTACATTGAACGTTACAATATTGTGGGTTATTTCCGACATTCTCCGGCCCGGCAAAATGTAAAATAAAACAATACTTAAAATTTGACAATTAAATCTTGCAAATTAAACTTATTTTTAGTGTCTCTCAAATAAGAAAAATGTTCATTGCTAAATCAAACTGAATAAAATTGCACTTTAAGGTCTCTCACAAATATCACGTTTACTATGTCAATAAAATACGAATTCATCGAGTTAATCGATAGTCTCTTGTTAACCATGATCACTTTGAAGTAGTCCATCTCTTGATATTGTCAATTGCAACACTTTTGGATTTACGGTCATTATGTTTAGGTCGTTTTCTTTGTTACTATAAGTGTAAGATCAATGGTATTCAGAATAAAGGTTGGTCTTGGGTAGTACATGACAGTCTACTAAATGGCTTTTGTCTGTGACCTCAATTTCACGGTCCAATGAACATGTTATTTTTTGCGGTTATTTTAGTTTCTCAGTAACTATTAGTTATGAAAAAGAAAGGAAATGGGGTAAATGTCAAGGAGACAACATCCCATATCAGGTTAAAACGACCCAAAACAAAGCATCTAGGGGTCACCGTACGGTCTTCAACACAGTAAGGAACCTCACACCATACAGCAAGCCCTAAATGGCCCCAAAAGGGTGAAAAAGAGGATAAATCAATGAAAACAAACCACATCCAATAACCCAAATATCAAGAAACTTAAATTTTATAAGAAGACACGGACAAGTCAATCACCAACATATTCCTGACTTGGGACAGGC